>WBMZ01004613.1:0-146492 GCA_013400975.1 Atrichornis clamosus | reverse complement strand
CCCGCTGGGGCCGAGGGCGTTGGGCGCCCCGCTGAGCGGGCCCGGCTCCCGGCGCTGCCCGCCGTGCGCCTCGGTGCCTTCGCCCGAGCCGGGGGACCGCAGCCAGCACTGCCCCCGGCCTGGCCCGTGACCTCCTGCCGCGGGCTGTGCAGCGGGCTGCAGCCGCGCACCACCGGACGGGCCTGACACTCGACTCAGTCCCCTGACAAATCATTAACTAAACAGACACATCCTTCTGTGCATCGGGAATTCATGGTTATGCCTCGGAGCAGTAAGGAATGCCCGAGGCCGGGGGACACACCCACTGCCTTGTGCCAGAATAGCGGCTCCTGTGGAGCCTGGGCTCCCGGCTGGGCCCAAGACCCACGTCCAGCCACAGCTTCGAGAACAGCAGAAAGTGAAAAGGTTTTTGGTCGTGCCCAGGGCTGTTCCACAGTCGCCTTCTCCTGCTCTGCTTTATGTATACAAAACCCTCTGTGGCTATTCCATTGCTGTCTTTATCAGCGTTCATCCTATCTTGAAATAAAAAATACTGCTTGCTAGGTGAAGAACAGTTTGACGGCATCAATCAGAGTGGGTAAAATCGTGTAAGTTAGTCAATTTGCTAGTCAAAAACTGAAAGCCCCTGGTAAAGCCAGCTGCATGTAGAAACCTTCTGACTGTCCTTGGCATGCTCAGGGGCAGTAACTGAGATGTCAGACTGGTGAAAATACAGAATGTTTTGAGGCAAGTGCTTTGCTGTTTTCCTGAATCCGCTGAAGAAATCATTACACACAAGCCAAGATTTCAATTCTGGAGAAAGATTTTTCTGTCATAGAAGCAATACTCACAGTTTTCATTTTGGCTGAGTCACAGATGATTTTGCAGGACATTCATTTTCAATTAAATGAAGGATTCCTTGTCCCCTGAACAGCTCATTCTGTTACACTGACAGCAGAAGTCTGACTTGATTAACAGTGCTTATATACAGAGTCTGGCAAATATATCAGGAATTTTACAGTGTCAGATAATTGACTGGATTTGCTCATTGCTTGTGAACAGCTGTCTTTTCACAAAACTGCAGAGACCAAGCCACTGGGGTTTTTTGCCTAATTGGTTCACAGGCATAAATGTGGCATGTTAAACCTCGTCTTCAGATCAGAAGAACAGAAGGCAGGACAACTGGTATAGGTGCTGTAGGTAGAAAACTGAGATTAAGAAGAGATAAAAACCTGCAAGTGGCGATTGTATGTTGATATTCATCAGCATTTAAAAAGCTCAGCCACAAAAAGAAAATATGTTTTGACTTTTCACCTAGTCTGTGCAATTTGTTACATAGCTGCAACCTGACATACATGCCACGTTTTTGTGTCTTTGACTTAGTCATATAATTGTTTTAAAATGCCAGGCAAATAAAAAACACAATTAGAATGAATAATAGCAAATAAATTAAATACTTTTATTTTTCAAAATAACTTGATAGTAATTAATTAGTCATGACAGCAGCACTGCCACTTCTAGGAAAAATCAATAAAAATGTAATGCTATTGTAATTTCACTTGAATGTAGTAGGAAACAAATTAACTTATTCTTTCTTCTGTGTCTTGTAGTCTGTCCTGATGCTTGCTGCTGTCAGTGCTTCTGTAGAAATAGCACTGTATGAGGGAAATACCGTCAGTGGAATACTGAGGCACAGAAGGATCTATGTCATTGTTCCAGTGTAGCACTGGAAATGTTGCATGGGTGAGAATGTGAAACTAAAGGTTCTGCTGACTTACTGTCTCTCTTTGCAAGCAACTGTAAGAATAAAAAAGGTTTTCTGAGCTTGGCTAAAGATACCTGAGAGCATTTGACCTAGAATCTGCTCAAGTGTAACCTTTTCCAGCTCCTTCTTTGAATAAGTACAAACCCAGTAATCTCTGAACAGTTAATAGGGTTGATATTTAAAGGCTGGCAGATTTCTGCTAAGTCCCGACACCAAGACATTTGTTGAGCTGTGTGACTTGGTTTCCTTTTCACCATAGATACACTTAGGATGCCTAGTGTGGTTTTTGGTAATTGCTATGCTTGTGCAGGTTCTTGATCATTTGTCATTTCCTGATTTGTCATTTCCCTAAAATTACATTTTTGTGTATTCTGCAATACTCAGTAGATTTTTTTCACTCTTTTAATTTTATATTTCTTAGTCCTAATCAGGTCCAGGTGTTTATCAAGTAAAATTAAAATACATATTGAGAAAAACCTCAACGGATTCAAGCTGTTCAGTATGCACCCCACTTCCAGGAAATCAAGCTCTCCAGTTCTCAAAAGCTTGTATGCTATTTAGAATCACAACACTTGATTAATGTGACAAAATTACGCTTTTAATTAGAGTAAACTTTCACAATTATTACAGACAAAGTGGAGCTTTAAAAATATCAAAACGACCTGTGATTATCTTGGAAAACTGTAGAGGATTTTTGTTGGATTTTTTTTTTCACCCTTCCACACATCCCCCCTTGCTTTTATCAAAATATTCACAATGTATGTGTAATGGTTTTGCCATAAAAAGCTTTACTGCACTAGAGAACCAATATCATGCCTTGGCACCATGTTTTGTCGTACCTGTAGTAGTAGAGAAAGGAATTATCTCTACTCCAGTACTAGACTGAAGCCATGGAAATAGCTACTTTTTCCAGTGTAAGGCTTTAACCAGGCATAAAGTCTTGTCTCCCCATGCAATGTTTTCTCTAAAAGCCCCCTAAAATAAATTGCATCAGAAGTAATGATACAGAGAATCACCCTAAGAAAAAAGTGATTTTTTCAGTTAAAAAGGCATGCTCTGAGTTATGTGTACCTATCTCAATGGACTTAAAATATGTTGAACACATATTATGATCCTCGTGCAATGAGCTGTGCATTCTTCTTCCTTGAGCATTTCAAAAGCCCATTTTTAACTTTGAAAATGGGCCCAAATACTTCATGAGAGCCAAATTTATCCAGTGAGCACAAGTAGAGATACCACTAGCTAACTTCCTGGCAGTAGGGCATAAGTCTTTGAAAAGTATCTGTGGTTCAATGTTTTGTGAGGAGTTTTTCCTGTTATTACAGCTCATATTGAACATTAAGTTTAGAATTATTGTTAAAATGTGTACCTTTTATTGCAGATAAGGAAAAGAGTCCCAGGCCTTAAATCAGTACCACCAGTCTCAGTCATTGCCACTGCTTTTCTGCTGCTTTTGAAAGCTGCTTTTCAACCTAATCTGAAACTCACTGTGCTCAACTACACAAACTGCAGCACAGTAACACTCCGGTGTTTCCCCTGACTAAATTCTCTTTTTCTGCACTTACTATCAAGCAGCAGATTTGCACTTGTGTTTTCTATTGTTGTTCTCTTTGGGATTTTTTATCTATTGAAAAGCACGAATACTTTAGCATACTTTTCTAAGAAACTTGAGTAGAGAGATGGATGTTATTGCCAACTTCGACAACGTTTGCTATTTCAATAGCAAGTGCTGTGATCCCCTATGATAGTTCTGTCCTCAGCCAGAACATCCCCCTGATGGAATTTTGCCTTGAACTGTAACACAAGATTGGAATTAAATCCTGTACAAGGTTTTTAGAATAAGAATGCTACTCTTAAAATCAACCATATTAATCAAATCAAGGGCTTGTGATTTCTGAAATGTTGTTGTAGCGAAGAACAAACCGTTAGGTTGAGCCTAGGGTTGGCTGAGTGGCATGCAGGGCTTGTGAGCTGCAGGTCAGACAAGTGACACGCTGCCTTCTGCTCCCTCACACTGAGGCTGCATGAAATCAGTCACACAGAACGTCTGTAATAAACGATGCATTAGGTGATGCAATCTGCACTGGCCAACCTTGAACTAAGGCATAAAGTTCCTTCCTAGAGAGAAGTGTAATAGCCCTGGGTGAATATTACAGATGTAGGGGTTACGGTGGCTACGTCTGCATCTAATGGCAGTTGAAGGTTGTCCGTTCACGTCCAGAAATAACTGCAGCAGTGTATTATGCGGCTCATTTGTCCATAACTGCCTTAGTACCACAACATCTACTGGACTAGATGTAATCCTGTGGAAGTTAATTGACAAGTGGATGACTTTAAACATCACATAAATTATTAACTATTTAGATAAATTAAACAGGCGATGTTTCACAACAGCAGAGTACTGCTGATACTTTTTACAGCCCTATTTCTGGAACTCAACCTTACACAAAGAACATAATTTCTGACCTCACATGCCTTCAGAATACTGCACAAAAACTATTATGAATTATTATGAAGGGAAGGTTGCAGGTGACTGTGCTGTCTGGTATTCTATGTGTTTATCTAGCACAGAAGTTCAGTTTCTGTGAGTTGTTGGGAAATCAGATTCAAGATCCCTTAACACTAGCCGTTTTGTAGAGTGGGAAACAAAATACAAGCATTAAAAAAAAACCAGCCAAAAAACCCAAAACCCCAAAAAAACACACACACACACAAAAAAAAAAAAACAAAACAAAACACCAAAAAAACCACACCAAAAAACCAACAAGAAATGTAGAGTTAAAATGACTTTTCACAAACAGCCACATCACTCATAAGTCTCAGCCATTTCTGAGATGCTGCCAAGGACACAGTAAAACCAGACAGTAAAACAGTAAGAACCAGACAAAGCACAATAAGAGTCTCCAGATACATGCAAAGAGGAAGGCAAATGTAAAGTTCTTTTGGGCTAAAAGAAAAAACATACCTGCTCAGACTTAAGACAGGCAGCATTCCACTCTTGTTATCAGAGTACAAGGCTGATGTATGAAATTTAAAGACAAAATGAATTCTGCATTTTGATGTATAGAAACTTGTTTACCTAAATGCAGACATTTCATACCAATTTAGATACTCTATTGTACCATGCCCTAAGAAGGCACAGATTTCCTTTTCAGCCTATGTCACACAGGTCCAGTGTGGATGTTTCAGATATCATTGGGTATTAAATTTGTCACCAGTCACTTGTGTTTAGGTACCTGAATTTCACTGATACTGTTTCTTTTCTGCTTCTGTAACATGCAGCTTGCAATAGACTATCCATGACTTTAAGAAACAAAGTGAAAGTCTAGGAACATCAGGCATATTGCAGTGTGAAACTGGATTTTGGAAGCTTTCATCAGATCTAAGATTTTTCTCTAATTCTGGGAACAGTAAGAAATTTTAAATGTGTTCATATGCATATCTGCATACATGTGAAGGAAGGAAGAATTTTTCTCTTCCAAAATCACTGGATTCAAACCACTGTTAAGATTTGCACCCCCAAATTTGCACCAGTCCTGGTGGAGCAAAGCAATTTTCAAATCAATCTACCTGTGCATGTGTAATTTAGAATGCCTTGAAAATGGGCTCTGAAACGGAAAGCTCTGCTGAACCCTGACGATGGAGTCATTATGTTTCTGCCAAATGACAGAAACCAAACAAATGCTTATCAGTTCAGCTGGAATTCCTGAGGTAGTGCCACTGTATGATAACATACCTGCCACCATTTTAATACATCACCTGATATGACATTTAGTACTCTTTGGAATTAATAAATCTCACAGAGAAGGTCATTTGCTCTGTCTGAAGAGTTTTTCCAAGAAATCCATATTCAGGAAATGAGGTATTCAATAAACCTTTGAAAAAACAACCTACCGTTCATATTTTAAAAGCATTGTGCTGACTACTTGGAAGTTATTATATTAAAAGGTTATTAATGCAAATCTCTGTAATTCAGGAACCCTATCTAACAATGCCAATCTTAGCACTTATTATGGACCTAATTATCACAGCATCAGTGCACCTAACATTTTAATGTATTTATTCCCTTCATACGGATGAGTAAATACTTGCATCTTTATGTGTCTGAACATGTTTAAAAATTAACCCTAAGTGGGTATTCAGAGTGCTTGAACTTAGACAACTATACCATGTTAGGTTGGCCATCACTAAGGAGAGAAACGGAAGATTCCAGAGGTCAGCTAAAAAACATAGGGGTTTTAGCACTGACAACCATCCCAGAACAACTTTTAATTTCCTCTGAATATATGGAAAACCTAAGGAGAATTGTCTTCTGACTTAAGCATCTCCATTCGCTGTTGAAAATTAGACAGTGCAATTAATTTGCTAAGTGACTTTCTCAAAATCCACTGGAATCTGTGGCTCAGTAAGAAATGCAAACTCTGAGTCCAAAATTAGTACTCTAACAATCAGGCCATCCTTCTTTGTATAATGAAGGTTTCTTGTTTCTAAAAATACAAAAAGGTAAAATGCATTAATACTTTGGTACTCCGAACAAAAAATCAGCTTTAGATCTGGTCCAAAAGACAATTTTCCTTTGAGCTGGAAAAAAGAGTACCTTCTCCTTTGACTTCATGTTTATTGAAGTTGTGTTCTGGAGTTGTTTAGGAGCTACTCTACTTTAATTTAAAAGTAGGGTTTTCCTAATAGTCACAATTTTACTGTGACAAATAGAACAATTTCATAACACTAAATGTAAGCAACCATCTAGTTAATTTGTGTGTATTTATGAAGAAGATATTACACAATACATGAATAATAACATACAAGATAATTCCAGACAAATGTGTTACACATAGTGACCCTATAAATTCTACTTAGCAGTCAAATAGTCTTACAAAATTTCCCTTAGGGTGAAGAGGACAGGGAGAATGAGAAAAACACCAGCTACCAAACAAGTTCATAAATAATTTGCACCTGACTTCAAAGAAATTTAACATTTGATGTATCTGAAGCCTTAGGAAAGCAGGAGTACAGACTGAGATCATATCTAAAATTAAGAAAATTGTTACAGCCACTCAGCCCTTTTAAATTCAACCTTCAGTGTCCTCCTTCAGTTCCATAAATTTATTCCAATCGATTATACTTGTCTCAGAATTGAAATGTGAGAAAGCAGAAATTTTTTTTCTTTTTTTTTTTACATTATTTGAACTTATAAGACGGTGACAGTGAAGTTTCAGACTTCAAACCCACTTGAGCTTTCATCCTATCCACCAAGAAGAACCACCAGACTAATACATCCCCTTTCTATAGCGTCCAGGTCTTTACACCCCCACACGAGACATAAATGTACATATGCTTTATGTCTATAAATAGACTAATACTTTCTTATGACTGGATCTCTGCTACTGGATCACTCAAGATGACATACCCATTCCACAGATGGACTAAACACAGAGGCACAATTCTGTCAAATTTGCCACAGCACATGACAAAGAATCTGTAGTAGCTTTATGGTTTTTGTGTTCTCATTATGGACTGTGGGAGGACAGATAGTAACTAAGCTGGCAAAAAGCCTACTGATAAAAGTTCACATCATTGAAAGTCTCTTAAGGAATTGGAACTAACAAGGTATTTTTGAGGATTCTTTTCCTGTGGCAGCTCTTCAGGGCCTCAAGCCCATTTTAGCATGGTGTAAGCCACAGCCACAGAGCCAATATCACCTATTAATCATATTAAAGCCAAGATGTATCGCTGAGGGGGATACATGAAACTTACTGATCTATTGGACTCTGTGCAAGTCCCTTAACTAAATTCCAATTAACTTTCTCTAGCTTGCATGGTTTTATTTGGAGAAATTACTTCGCATTGTAGCTGGAGGTAGCCTGTTGAATATTGCATTCAATCCAAATGTAATTGCAGTTCAACAATGGGTGAAGAGTTTCTTCTTGCATGGGATGAGTTTTGCTTAATTGCAGCTTGGATTCTGGCAAAAGCTATTTGAGTTTTCATGGGGAGTAAGACACCACCATCTAATACAAGACTTCCAAACATTTTACTTTTAAAGTGTCTTTAAAAGAAAGGTATATTCTAATATCTTTTATTATCACAGTCCCTTCAGAATATTTCTCCTTTTGTTTATTTGAAGAGAAAATCTACCATTAAGTGATTTGTTAAAATATTAAAACCCCAGTTTGGCTGGCTCTAAAGCAAGAACGTAGGCTTCTATTATAACATATTGGGAGCTTTTAGAACCAAAGCAATTCATAATAAATTTATTCAAATTGACACATTTCTGGTTACAATGTCTTCATTATTTCTTCAGAGTTATGAAACATGAATTATACTACTGTAACCACAACACTAGTCAAGGAAATCTAATTTTCTGTGAAGTCTGTTTGTACAGTCATCATGTAGCTCAAGGCATACATTCAATTATTTTCATGTACTGTTTCTTATATTGGTGTTATTCAAAAGACTATAGTAATATTATAACCTCATTACATCTAATTCTAAAAAATATTCTTACATGGCAGGTTCTAAAAATATATAGCAACATAACAAATTAGGAATAATTACAACATTAAAATCTGTTAGGCATACATTGAGAAGAAGTGCATTTCAGATTGTTTTGTACATTTCAAACACTTTAAGCAGAAAAGAGCATTTTATCGTCATACGCAGCAAGCTAGCCAATATTTTATTCAATTAAAACTGAATTAAATTAACACAGCATAGAATTCCTGAATTGTGAGGACACAATTGTTAAAATGATCAACATAAACCAAAAAAGAACTTTTTAAAGCAAAATGAAAAGGTTCTCCATATGTATCTTTTTTCTCTTATACTTCATTTATTAAATTCTTCTAACAGAATGAAGTGAATCATAATTTTTAAAAAAAAGCTGATAGCCTCTTTTACAGCTTCTTAGGATGGAAAGATTTTTTTCTCTCTCACTTTGCTGTCAGGAATGAAAGCCTCAGCTGCAATTATTAAAGGTCTGAATTTGCATTTTTCAGGAATCAGAAAAATGAGAGCAGGTATTGTTATCATCATTATCAAGTTCCTTGTCTATGGACATTCTAACAAAGTTGCTGGTCAGCTGTTTATTAGATGCCTTGCCAGTCATCATATAATCTTATAGTAGATAAAAAACCCAGCAAATTAAAATTATAGCTTTGTAGTCTCATAGCTGTTAAATCTATAAACTGAAGTAACTGAATGTGGTGCCTAGTGCTAGAAGCTAATGCAGAAAATTTGCAGAAACTAAAAAAAAATGAATGGATTTGTTTGTAAATAGCTGGTAGGATTTTGTCTCCAAACGCTGTTCTCTTTCCCTCTAGTCCTTCTTGTTAAGACAGCTGAACAACCTTTCAGAACTAAAAACTCCTTCTAACCCAAGATCTCTCAAGCTTACTTATTTTGCACAGCTATTACAGGATGAATATTAAAGTAAAAAAGACCCTTGATAAGGCCCTGCTGGCCTGAACTACCAGTGGGAAGGACTGAAAGAATGGAGAGTGCAAGATCCCTTCTGAAGTAGTGGAAGGGGGTGTCTTCTCTGCCAAACTTCAGAGCAGAGCAGTTTAGGTGGCTCTTTGAGTAACTGAGCTAATTGAGTAAAATAGACGGCCTCAGCTTTATTCTATGAATGAATCTTTATAGACCTGCTATAGAACATGTCCAAAACCAGCTCAAGCAAACACCTGCTGAAACTGCGTGTCAGGAGCTTATCTGCTAAAAGGTATCCGGAAAAGTGAAAGCCAAGTATGCATATTGTATTGCCATTTTTTTCTATCAAAATTTCTACTTGTATTATTTTTTACTATGATCAGATATGTGTGTATCTCGAGTTCCATGTGGAGTCAGTCTGGAAGGGTGGAGTCTGGCACAGCATCCTCTGGTAAGTCTCAGCCCTGTTTAAATACTGTTGCTGCAGCAGATACTGTTGAGGACTTCAGTGGAGGGCTGCCACAGGCAGCTTTTTCCAGCCTTCGCCCCAGGGCCAACCCAGCTGCCTGAGTGCAGTGTGCTGTGATGTAGAACACGGGAGGTGAAGTGAGGCAGTAGGTCCTCAGACTTTTGCAATGCTTTGGAAGTGAGGCCAGATTATATTCCTCTGCACAGGCAATCAACACCATGGAATAAGTGTTTGCTTCCTTGTCCTGCACGGGATGGGAGAACAGCTGAAAGACAGTATCTGCATTTGGTGTAGGTTCTCTCACCATCTCTTTGTCTACCTTTGGCAGACTGATGGCACGGTCACTGTTCAGAAGCTCTTGGTACACCTTGCTGTGCTATGTATGCCCTGCAGGGGAGCCATGGGTGTGCCGGAAGGGCCTCCCAAACGTGAGAGTTGGTGTGGGGTTACACCACAGTGAGTCAGGCATTGTGGAGAACTCTTCTGAGTCTGCTGCGTAGATGTGGACAAGATACTCTGACCTCAAAAGGTCTTCTGAACTGCTTGGCAGCAGTCATATCGAGCAGGTGAGGTACTGCCATTGCCTCCAGAGTTCAGAGAATTAATGCATTTCCAGTGTCCAGATACTGCATAACTAAAGCAACAGAAACAATTTAACAGCTACTGCAATTTGTTTTCATACCAGGATTCCATTTTTCAGGGAGTAATAGTGAGAATATATCAAAATTGACCCTTTGCAAGTGGGCTTCAACATAAATTAATTATTGTGTAAAAAAATGAATTTTATGTTTACAGTGCAATTTGTCACTGAAATGGAGGCTCAATTAGAGTCTCAATGATTTACTAAAGACATTTTAAACATAATGTCCAAACAATGCTACATAAATTAAACATGATGTAATTGAGTGTAACACTAAGTGGCTCATCACTGTTGATTCATGTGGAAATCACTGAAATTTTACTGATCATTATGCATTCATTCAGTATTAATGTAGATACCATATGTGCTTCCATAGGGATTCTACTGTTACTCAGCATTCATTAAGTTTTAATGTACCATTAAAAAGGCATCAAAAGACCCATCTAAAAATACTGCCACAAAGGTAGTTCATTTAAAGGCAGTTAAAGCAGCATGTTTCACTTTAACATTGCAATACAAAGTAAGTTAATAATGAATCAGCAGAAGCAGTTCAGAAGAAAATGGTATTTGATTGTAAGCCAGACTAGAAAGAATGAACTAAAGGCAATACATTCACCCTGTTTCAGATTTCAGGACAGCTACCTGGTATTCGTAGGCAAAAGTACTTACCATGCAAGTACATGGTTTTTAAGTTGAAATTAATGAATGACTATATATAATACCCTTAAGGTTTTAAGCTCTTTTGTTCACTGGCCAGAGAACTGAAAAGATCACCTGTGAATCAGATTATCACATCTGTGAATAAGTAGGACTTAACAAGGTTCTATTCAGCTGGATAGTTAGTCTTTAAAAGTGTGACACACTAACTTCTCAAACTATTGATCTTGTACAAAATAGGTGTATTCTGCAGGTGACTTGCTATAGCAAATAGCTGCAAAAGGAGACATATTAAAAAATAAATAAGACAAAATAATCCTCTTCCCAAGATGTTGAGAGAAATGAAGCATAAGACATGCTCAGACCTACATACTTGTTTTGACAAACCTTGATGACACATAATTGATGAAATGGCAAAAGTGTACAAGAGTCAAATGCCTATGGCACAACTGATGTTATGTAAGGATATGAGTGGCACAGAGAACATGAATGGAGATTGATGAGTCAATGTTTCTTTCAGAAAAAGCATTGGAGAGGATTAAGCTAGCAAGCAGAAGTTCACAAGTAAAAAACGATTCTTCAGACAGTGTGTCATGAAGTCAAAGAACTCCATGTCACACAGGAATGTGTCGCTGCTCAAAATTTACAGGAGCTGAAAGAAGTTGCTGAGTTCTTGAACAAGACTGTTTCAGACTATTAAATACATAGAAATCATCTTCACTTTGGCATTCTCAGAGCTAAAAGTTGTTGAAGGTTTAGGATACATATTACTTTTTATATTTTGTAATCTTATGTT
Source organism: Atrichornis clamosus (assembly GCA_013400975.1). NCBI lineage: Eukaryota > Metazoa > Chordata > Aves > Passeriformes > Menuridae > Atrichornis > Atrichornis clamosus. The sequence continues at coordinate 134,755 of WBMZ01004613.1, read as the reverse complement.
TTTCCCTAGACATAAATTTTTGATCATCAAAAGGCAGGTAACAGGCTAAATGAACCTTCAGTTTGACCCAGTATAGCTGTTCTTCCATTATGCTCCAAAGATAGAACAGACTTGTGCTTGAAGATACAATGATTAATCACCTGCCTTCATGTAGCAACTTTTGTGTTGAAACATGGTTATGTCATCCTGATCAGTCTTCCATTTTTTTTTTTTTAACTAAAGCAGCACCATTCCTTTAATCTTTCTTGACATGGTTTCTAAAGGTCTTATAACTCTTGTTTTATTCTCTTGTCCAAATTGCCTTCCACTGTTAGATTAGCAAACTAATGAGTCAGAATTCAGTCTAAAATATCTGCTGCTTTTAACTGCTTTATTTTTCACTTGGAGATTCAATTGATTCCTGTTGTTTTTCCCAGTGATGAGGCAACTCACATTTCACATCACCACCAAATTATGTTTTTAAAGTAATGTAAATAGTTTTACAAGAAAAGACACACCTACTGCCTTTTCCTGACCATGCGGTCTAGCAGACCCTTCCTTACACCTTTTCAGTGTTTTATCTTTAGTTGGCACCAAAGACTATGCCTTTTTTATCTACTGAATTTCCAAGCACAGTTTAAATATTATAGTTTAAAATATTTATTTCATTTTGAAAATTTTCTTCCAAAAAAACACATTAATAGTAGGCACAGTCTGAACAAAATAAAAAAATTAAACTCACCATTTCCAGATAGAGCTCTGTAGCCCACGTCCCCCAGACCTCCCTCTCTCAGGGTTCCTTCTTCTGATGGGCCAAGCCCTAGGTGAACTTGATACACAGAGCATGTGCCTGTGTCTCGTGGTAGGTTCTGTTAGAGCTCTTAACACAGCTCACAGTAGAGCTCTGGTAGAGCAGTTGCACAGATGTGAAGGGGGGTACCATGCAGTTACCAGCTACCAGCTACACAAACCAAAATGCCCTCGTCTTTCTACCCCTCATAAATTAAGGGATCAAGGGAGACTCAGGTAGCCAGTGCCTCTGGCACCTTTCTATCCTCGGCACTTTGTGGATGGTCAAAGAATGTTCAAAAGAGCTGGGGCCATGAGCAGCTCGCTGCCTTCTGACCATTCAAGAACTAGCCATGGCATTAGTGCTGCTTTTGAGAAGGGTTAACAGTAGGTTAATCCTTGAAAATGAGGAACCTACCTGGGCAGCTGCCTGGGTGCACATCTTGCTCCTAGTCCTCCACAATTTAAACAGGAAGTTTTCTGCAATCCACTTCTTCAGTCTTTGCTTCACCTCTTTGTTTCACTTAGATGCTGGAGTTTAGGACTGCAGCATCTTGGCATTCATACCATAGGAATTTCCTTGTTTGGTAGGTGCACTTTGTAACTGCAGGTGGCCAAACATACTTCAGTTTGCAGAATGCAAGTGCTTAATTAGCACTCAGCAGCTGAAGAAATGGAGTAGTGTCTGCTGATGGGACCAATCATGCTGTTTAACCAAAGGTGACCAATTGCAGCTCTTTCCGCTTTCCATCTTCCCATTTAGTTCAAGTATTTAATTTAGAAAACTGTAATCAGCTAAATTATTTAAACTATTATTTTTACAGTATATTTGATAAATCAGAGCTATATAAAGGCTTAAGCAACTGTGAAATAAATTAATTTTTCTTTGCTTTGCCTCTTCAGATTAAATGTGGCTATAGCCTGTAAGCCTATAGTGACCCTTCTTGCTCAGGATCACATAGAGGGAAAAAGGAAAAAGGTTAAACAAACAGGCAGACAGACATACAGGTGAGGGGAAGTTATGAAATTTTGAGTCCAGCTATAGTTTATTAATTACTTTTTAACTATAAATATTTTAGCCATTAGTCAGTACTCTAGTGGTTAATGTACACCAGCACTAGCACACTAAGTACACTAGTACTTGCAAATAGCCATTGTTGTCCAGATTTGTTTTTAACAGCTGTTGCAGCTGCAGGTTCTATGCACTTAACTCTCCCTCTGTCCCGAACTGATTGTATCCTTCAATTCCTTTACTCCTTTGGATGTTCACTGCCACATATACAAGCCCAGTCCTTAATATTCCCATTCCTTGAACTATTCTGTCACTTGTGAAGATTTCCTTGTATGCAGAGTATTTTAGCATGTTCTTGTTGCTCTGGCTATAATTATATCAAGTATATCAGGCAAAGCAAAGTCTGCTCTGCTTATTACTCAGAACAACTGGTAAAACAGATGAAAAGGCTAAGGAGAACTTATTCCATCAGAGAGAAAACTAGGAATTTCTGAATACGTTTTAGTCTTGTCTTACATGATACATAAGGTGTCGTTTTGTTATTTGTATTAATAGCAACCCAATGCTCAGTAAAAAGTGGGCATCAAGGATATTGTACCAGCTATTGTACTCAGCTGTTCTGAGCGTATTCAAACGACTAAGAGTGAACCTAAGAATTAGCTTCCTACCCTACCCCTAAACTCCTGTTTTAAGTATTGTTTGGGAATGCCCAGACACTCATGGAAACTAATGCTTTGGAAATCACCAAGTGGATTTGTTGAAACAGAAGACAGTTGTTCTTCACATGGAACAGCTGCTATCAACAAAACAGCTACTAAAAATACACTCATTGTACAATCACAAACTGGAAACTAGTAAACATCACTGGCATTTGTGTATAATGACACTGCTATATTATTGGCACAAGACTGTTCTCAGAGTTTGGGAAGTTCACAGAGGAATTAGCCATTTACATTCAAATTCAACTCTTTGGGATTATTTTTAACACTAAGAGTTCTATTTCTGTTGGGAATGATATAGCCCTTGTTATTTCCAGGTCCATACATGCACAATCATTCTGAAATAATATTACTAATAAAAGTTGTTGAAATTTCCTAAAAGTTTTAGTCTCCTTTTCAGATACAGTTGGTTTTTGTTTTCCCAATGCTAAGAGGTTTTCTTCCATCACTATATTAGCAACTGTGGAATATCCTGTCTTGTCCAGGATTGCATTTTCATCCTTCTGCCAATTACATGAATGGGTATTAGAAGTTTTCAGGCTTTCAGAGTTAAGCTTTTAGCTTCTGGCTTGTACCCACATGCTTCAAAATGGTGCAATATTTGTAGAATCCTGAAGCTAAAACAGAAAACGTAAAACATGAAAAGCAAGGGGAGAAGCAGCACTTCCTATAGTAAGACACCACTGAAGAATACCAAATTCATTCAACATCTTTCATTGAGAAACAAGCAAAGTAATTCCTCAACTGATAATTTGCCTATACATTACTCCTCTGTGTAGTAAACAAGGGAAGAGTAGAAAGACCTTTCTGCCTGTGCTCACAGATGTGCTGATTCTCCAGATCAAGAAAAGCAAAACTCCTTTTTCTCTACCTCAGCCCTTCTCCCATTCCCTCTCTTTTTTTTTTTTTTTTTTTACTGTCTTGCATAATTTAGGAATAACTTAGTCCAGTAACAGTTTTGGTGGTCTTTTTAGGGTGATGGAGGGATGGGAGAAGGAAGTGTTCATCTCCTCTTTCACTTCAACACTAACTGTTTTACTGTACTGTGCTGTGAGGTTTAATACAGCTAAAAACCAAAAACTATACATCTCTTCCAAATATGCTCCTTGAAGACATAAACCCACCAAAAATGTAAAATGCTTGTGTTCACAACTAGGAACAGCTGACAAAAAATAATGCAACTTTATGTACAATATATTGCAATAGACTCTTGACATAGAGTTTCTGTGTTAGTTTCCCTGCCACACAGTTCTTTCAAGGAAGACAAAACAAAATTAAATATTTAAGTTTTTAACAAGTGTAGTTTCCTGTTGCTTGCAAATTTCATGTCATTTTAACAAGGACACCTTCCCTCTCACAAAGCCACCTAATCAGGAATTTTAAAGAAAAAAAATCCATCTTATCTGTGATTTTCAATTGGATTGTATAAAATAATCACCATAGAAAGCATCCTTTTCGATTAAAAGCGGTGAAACATTTCCATTGATATTGCTACAGCTCTGCTTTCTCATCAAAATAGATTTCATAAGCAATCTGTCTACAGCAAGTGGTGTTTCAGCTACCCTGTCAGCAGCCAAGCACTGACAGAACATCACAGCTTCAGAACCTCAGACCACTCACCACGAACGGTTGTTGTGCCTGTGACTGCAGCAGCTCCGGCCCAAACACACTATTTTTGACTTCAGCCTCACATTCAGTTAACAGACAGACAAATTAAGAGAGTTGTTCTCTTCTGCAAAGAGCTCCATTTGTTTGGCTACCAATCCATCTACTCAGTCATTTACATTTAGTCTTCAGTGCAGTGGTCCAACCCCTGATAGACACAGTCTGGCCAAGCATTCAAGGATGCACAGCCTACCGCTCAACAGCACCTTTTCTTTGTTTCCATTGAACAGAAGCCTTTCAAACTTCTCAGCAACTGCATATTAGGATTCTAAGCAGCTCCAACTGAAAATGTTTGCTTTGGCTGGTAACAGGTTCCTGTAACAAAATTAAAAGTATAGGCTGCCCTCATGTTACCTTTTCACCCCTTACCCAGAATGTGTATGGGTGACTTTAGGGTGAATGCCTCTTGGTCCATATCCATGTAATTTTCAGGTGTTCCTTGGAGATCTTTGTGTTGTATGCTGCAATTACAAGTAGCTGGAAAAACTATGGCACTGATAACTGAATACATGTCCCAAAACTGGAGACATCGAGTGGTTTAACATCTTTTGGCTGTGAAGTGTGAGAGCTCTTACCTTGGCCTTACAACCTTTAGTCACAAGAATATTTCCAAAAGTTATCTGGTGATGCTGTCCCAGCAAAACTGCTCCCTTCTCCAGATGCATCTGTAGTTTTAATTTTACTCTTCTGTAGAATAAATAGAAAAATATATCCTCTGTAATAACTAACAAGATCATTCTTACTGCCTTTCTTTGCTTTTCTAGCCGTGGAGTCTGAACTAAATCAAGACTGCACTGTGTACATGGATATCTGCTGCTTCTTTAAGAACTTGTAACAGTGAGTCGTAGTGCACCTTCTCTGGGTCGGCTACTTTGTTTGGACAATTACACTGACATTTAATTTACTTCAGTATCCTGACTTTCATTCCTAAATGTTTTGACTGCCATCCAAAAGCAAAGGGATTATAAGAGGTATGGCATAACTAGTTGCCTCCTGTTGGAAGACATCTGTGATACATGTTGTCCAAACTGTGAGTATTCTTGGGCTCAGAAAATAGTGTTTGCCCTGCATGTAAGGCATCCACAACAAAAATTTACTGCTACCTAACTTGGGTTTGCAGTTACACTTACTTGTTACTTGAGCAGAAATGTTTTCTTGGTTGAATAATGAACAAACAAATCAAGTTCATCAACAAGAATTTCTCTAGTAGAATTTAATAAGAGTGTAAGAAAAAAAGTCTCTAGAAATACAACAGCAAGATTTAAAAATATCTTAAACATACATGTTGCAAGAAGAGAGAAAGAGAAAATTTTGCAGAACAATATTGCCAGCTGGTAACAGAAAGTCTCATTGAAGAGTTTCACAGTGCTGTAGCATGTGTAGACATCTCAGTTAGTTATCAAGCAAGTTCAGTTACACAAACAAGAAACCCTAAAATTCAAGCAAGGTGGTTTTCGTTTTAATCTCTGTTACATAAGATGATATTTGCCTTCAGAAGCTCACATGAAAAAGCAGTTTATTTGTAACATATGGGACTAAGACACATATACATTACTACGGTTTTGTAGCCAAAACCAAACAACAAAACATGGTTATTTGAACTTTCCCCAAAACAAGAATAATTGGACCGTTGTTTTGATTGAAAAAGTGAAACATTGTTTAGACTGTATTACCACAGATGGAGATTAAAATAATTTTTTGAAACAACTTTGGTCACCTTGGCAGAGAATACCAAGGCTGGAAAAAAAGCCCTGTAACCCCCACACATACAAACTACAAGTAAGAAGACTCTTTTCACAGTGCAACCTCTCTCTGGCAGGTACAGACCAGCACGTATTTTAAGCATTCCTATATAACAGACTTCAAATATCACAACGCGCACAGACGCTGGAAGCCAGGGAGCAAGTTACCATTTTCAAGTCTGTCCCTCAAGACGCAGTGAAATCTAGAATGTAAACCCCAGTTAGAAACTAGAAAAACCCCTACCTCTTTATCTCACTGCTTTCAAGTGAAGGTTGGAGCATTCTTTCGCAGCCACACCCTGAAACAGATCTTTTGAACTACCATGTGAGTTTCCCCCACCCTTGGAATGAGCCCTGACTGGAGGCAAGAACAAGGAGAAGATGGAAATGGAAACACACATTAACAGGGGATTAATATACAGGAGAGAAAACAGGAGAGAACAGCAATGAAAATATGTTCATCAGCTCTCTTTATGAATTTTTATTTACTAAAACATTCCTTAAAGGGTTTCAGTGTTAACACCGTAACTTGTAATCAATAATTGACTCAGTACTAGGAAAGTAATTAGACCTCTTTGAGATTATTGCACAAAAACCTGGCAGCAATTTGAAAATGCACATATAGATCAGTTTCTGAAACCAAGTTACATAATATATCTAAAATACAAAATATATATATATTGTTAAAGAACAGAAACTAAACACAATTACTTTTATTTAAATCAAGTCCAGCAAGAAAATATTTTAATATGGCAAATACCCCAGCACTTGCTGCATGCATCTATAATCTAGGTTATTTCATCATAAGTGTGATTATATTTCTCCCCAAAATGTATAATCTTGACAAGAAACTCAAAATAGATAAAATATAACATGAAATCTTTTCTTTTAATATATATTGCCATTTTGGTATTTAATGCTTAATCCATAAATAGATGCTCTCTGACACAAGCATGATTTGTGTGTTATTGTGCTCTTTTAAGATTAAAATATTTTACATGAATAAGTCCAAAGCAGTTCATTTTTTAGTTATACTTCAAGTGAAAAAAACCTTCCTCCATTTCATTAAGTATCAAAACTGGAATTTGTATTTTATTAGTATGTGACTATATGTTGATGACTACTTAAAGGTATAATTAGTTCAAAAAAAGTATTGCTTATCTGAGTGCTAGGTAAATACTATATACAGATACTCAAGGAGTAGTTGAGAAACATCACGTAGTGCTACTGTTAAGAAAAGTTTTTAAGTCATACAAAAATTTTCAATAATTTATGTCCTGATTTTTTTGTGTGTGCTACCAGGAAAAAAAATTCAGGAGAATAAAAAAAAAAAAAAAAATCAAATCAAAATACCTATCCCAATTACTCTCTGCTACAGGAACAAAACCATCTATTTTTTTTAGACAGAAACAAAGTAATGTATTGAATTAAGATATTCTACTAATTACAATTTTGATTTAATAAAGTAATATGGAGGCAGCATGTGGTAATTTAAGTTCATACAATCTGTTAAAGTAATATACAATTGAAAATTAATGATCTGATCTAAAACTCTTAGGTCGCTTCCAGTCTCTAATTTCATCGCAGTGCTACATATTGTTGAAGGCTAAAATCAGGAATCATCAGTTCTCATTCTATCATAAGCAAAGCTTATCTACACCTTGTCTTAAACCTTTTTAGCAGCATAGTCAGCTTTATAAGGAGAAAAAGGCAAAATATAACCATAATTTACATATTCTAATAATCTTTTCAAGGTATTAAAAGACCCAGCTTGAAATTCTTATAACCATTAACAAAAATATATTAACATATACTTGCATTTACACTTTCAAAAATTTGTAGTTAGTATTAAGTTGGCCTACGAAGCAGTAGTAAAGTGCAAAATATTTGGTATAATATCTAGTGATTAGCTTTTGCTTCTGTGGAATACAAAGGATTAAGCCTGGCTCTTCCATTGACAGCTATGGTGTTTGATGGAGGACCAACCTGGAGGTGGCGGGGGGGGGGGGGGGAGAAAAAGAAAAAAATATTATTAAATAAATGTTAACCTAAATTTCCAGGTTTTCCTCTCTCTAGTATGTTACACAGCATTACTTCACTTAGTGTTTTTCTCATTGCAATGAAAGACTTCTCACATGATTTCTGTACAAAGCATATATGCTGCAGAAGCAGAAATGTAAGATATTACTTAAAAACATATTTTATCCTATCTAAAAATTTCATGTATAACTATTCAAAACACGCATAATTTTTAGTCCTTTTCCAGACCTGGTTGCAAAGAAATACTTGAAAAACATCACTAAACAAAACACTTTTTATTACATATTGAATAGACCTGATTTCTTACTAAATCTTCTAACACTCCTTTATATCATGGTAATGTTTCTTTTATCAGAAGCAAACCATAACTTTTAGCATAGATAGCCTGAGCCTGATTTTCAGTGGAGCTGCACAACCCAACAACTTCAATTGGAGTTAATGGGAGCTGTAGATGCTCCACAGGCATGAGAACCACATACCACAGCACACAGTTTACTAAACACAATGAAAACATTCTCAAGAGAAAAATGGGTGAAAAGAAACCTCACTTGACCTATTTTAGGTTAGTAATTACTGAGGGCCCTATTGAACAGGAAAGACCAGCAACACAAAAGGCCACAGATCTCAGCACTGCATACTCAGAACATATTAAGTAAAACAGAGGGTGAAAAAATTTAAAGATCTCAGCTAGTGGTGCCAGGATTTTAATTTTTTTAATGATTCTCACACAGCTGCAAAAACAGAGAGTATGGTAAGAGGTAAAAAGAGAAGCAAGCACCTGACAGACCTCTCTCATAATTCAAATGGATCAGATTATTACTCCTTTTCCTCACTGCAGCACAATACTGGGAGCTATGAGGTGTAAGCATTCTACAAGTCCTCTCAATACTCAGAAGCACTTTTGGGTGCAAATAACTTATTGATACAAAATGCTTCATTTCTCTGTCCTACTACTGCCAGTTCTTCATGTTAAATTCAAAATGAGACCATGTTTTTATTAAATTTGCCATAAGCCAATTTCATAATTGGCCTCTCTCTGCTGTCAGACATACCTTTACCACAGCATACGCGCTCTGAGTGAGAGTGAAAAGAACAGCATGTACAATTTTATGTTTGGCAAACTTTCAGTGAGTTCTTCATTGCATTTTGTTCCAGTTTTGGGGTTTTTTAAGCCTGTTTTAGGTTTCTGTGCTGCAAACTGCTCTTCTTTATGGTTACAGCTTCTTCATTATTATAATTTCTCCTTAAAAAGTACAGCCCTCTCCTCACCCCAGCCTCAACACTTGTCCTTTGTCAGTAAACTACATCTCCCACCCACAGAAGAGAAAGGGAGGGGAAAACTGATTTCAATCATCATCTCTCTCCTCTCCCCCAGGCCATTCCTGTACCTAGACTGATAAAGATTATATGGCTCAAATCTACACCAAGAAGATACCTACTAAAAAAGAATGAATAAATAAAGTTCCATATTAATCCAAATGTAATTATGCATTGCAGGAAAAAAACCCAACCTTAATAAAAATACATGCGAACAAAATCTGAGGAGTATTTCTGGTAGAACACGTAGATTTGATCTCTGACAGATTCTGAACAATACAGCATTTTCTCACTCTTTTTCTGTTTTTAATATGATCACTGACATGTAGTTAGAAGCAACAGTACAGTGTATTATGTGCCATTTTTACTAACTGGAGATCAAAAGCTACTTGAGCAGGCTTGTAACTTTTCCAGGAAACTCAGTCTTCCTATTCAGTAGAAAGGATGGGAGGTCTACAAGGCTCAGAGAGGCAGTTGTACTGCCACACTGAAACAAAAACCTATGGAATGGAATGTTCCAATATCCAACCATCCTCTGAGAGATTTTGACCCGAGGGAATCAGACTTCCATAAAACAAACAAACAAACAAAAAATCCCTTGCATTACCACACATCATTCATTTCTTTCAAGTGGAAAAGGAAAGAAAAACAAAAACCTACTGAATTTCTTTGACCTTCTGCAATGAGAAATTATTCCTCAATACAAAAAGCAAAATGCTAATATGAGGTCAAGAAAACTTTGTGAGACAATGATGGTCTGGTTGCAAACTTAAAACAGTACAGATTTTTAAAGTGTGCACTGTTTTACTCAGTGAAAGATGTATAGGTTAATTTTAGGAGAGAAAAGTTTTTACCAGAGGGGTGGGGGAAGATGGTCCTACCAGGACTGTTGACAAAACATTGAGAAATATCTTAGTTATGATGCCAAACAGCAGTAGGAGGCTTGAAGAACATTTAAGAATTACGGACCTGATAAAGTCTACTAAATAGGAAAAGAGCCTTTGGAACTGTGTGTTATCAGCATGCAAAAGAGTGCAGCCACTTCAGGTTTAGGGCGAAGCTGCTTAGCAGGTTTCTAAAGCTGTACCATTTCAAACCATGTAAACACAAACAAGTCAGATTTTATGGAAGAGATACTTAATTGATAACCTAGATATTTCTATTTTATTTCAGGAAGATTTTGAGTACATTTGTACTGTTTGAAAATACAGACATTTGAAGCCCTGTGGGTGCAGTCACCAAGTTTATTCTGCAAAACGGATCCTCTTCCCCACCTCCCTTCCCGTTGTTTGGCAGCACTTTGTGCCAAAGCTAACTGCTTTTAGAGTCAGGCATTAGTATGGTAATTTGGAAGGAAGTACCATGAGTTCTTTGTTTTGGATGCAATGATGAAAACTCACCCTTTTCAATTTGGCAGCAGCTTCTCCAGAGCGGATTGCAGCCAGCAAGCTCTGGTGGATCTGCTCGGGGTCAGAGCGCGGGAGCGTCATCGCAGTTTGTCTCTTAGTGACAGGGCGTGGGTGCTCAGGGGAAGCACCTGACTGCACCTGACTCTTCTGCTCACTACTCACATTGCTGCCTTTCTATAAAGGGACAAAGTGAAAAGATAAGAAGCCAAAAATCTGAATTAGTTATAAATGGAAAACTGAATCAACCTGGCACAAGGTTGCATAGCAAACTGCTGCCATTCTAGTGTTTGCTTGATTCAAGATTTCAGAGATCAGCCACATTTCCAGTGCATAGTTTCTTTCTCAAGTAATGATGCCAGCAAACTTTATATCTCCATTCAAATGTGCTTGTGGCATGATCACTTGAAGCCAAACAGATCACATCACTCAGAATTAAATTTAAGAAATCAACACACAGAACTATAAAGAACAAATCACAAGCACTCCAAGCATAAAAATAAGTATAAATGTATAAATTTACAGTTCTTTAAAGTAGGGGATGCTAATTACGGCAGGAAGTTTATTTCCAATCATCTGAATTATGTTGCTCTCATTTTTAACATTCCCTGTATTCCTGTACTTCATTATAATGCTGTGCTACTGCTGAACACCACAGGGTGTTTTCCCTGTATGGATACAGCACTTTCTGACCAGGGAGCAGTTCAGAAACAAGTCTTTAAACTGCTTGCACTAGATGGCAGTGGATCAACAGTAAACCAGTATTAGAAATAAAGTTTACCTTATCCATTAGACTGTTTTGTGACCCCACTGTTACGGTCTGTAAGGAAGGGCTTTTCACTTCAGGCATGGAGGTAGCTGAGGAGGATTCAGCTGCCAAAGGGGCAGAGGAGAGTTCCACTGGAAATTCCTCTCTCAGTGCCTGGCTAGTGATCGTACGCGTCTTATTGAATGATTGTGACCTTTTGACTGCAGATGAGACAGCAAGAGCAAAAGGGGATGGTCTTGAACTGGAGTATGGCTGTGGAACTGCAAAAGTTCTTAGAGTTCTTAGGTTCAACGGTGCTGGAGGACAGGAGGGAAAACTTAAAGGCTTATTGCTTTTAACAGAAGAAGTGGATGATTCAATGTTTTTTCCATCAACAACTTTTTCTTCATCTGCTGGAGGAGAGAAAAAACTTGTTTTATGTAAAGTCAAAGAAGTCGAATCAGGTGATGAGATTTTTTTCCCCATCTCTGTATTCTTAACTTCATTTTGAATTGAATTAGGAGCACAAACTGTACTTCTGGCAACTGCAGATGTCACATAGTGACCTGAAGCTCTTCGTTGCATCTGCAGATAAAAAGAACTAGGCTTCATTGTAGGACTTAATGGACTTAATGCATTTGACTTGTCCTGAGTCTCAGAAGAAGCATTTGTATTATCCAAGCTTAGCATCAGTGGGACAGGCTGCTTGAAAGACTCTCTTTCCATCTGGTTGCACAAAAAATCAATCTCAGCTCCAGAGGTCACAGTATGTTCAGAAATGCTGTTCACTCTCTGCAGCAGATCATTTCCTGCTGCATTTCTTGCCTCATTTTGTGAACCAACCTGTAAACGACCCACACCTGTGGACAGACGAGGAATTTCAGTTTGCACTATGAATTCTTTGGGGTCTTCATGCTTCAAAGAGTCTTCCAAAGTAAACACCTCTTGGTCCTTATAATCTGATGGAACTTCTGATTCCCAGCTCTTCATTATTTCTAAGAATTTTGGAGGCACTATTTTATAAGTAGTCATCCCAATTTTCGGTATGTAATCCCTTGTAATTTCATTAGCAGGCTTGGGTTTAGGCTTGGTGTCCTGTCTATAAAAAGGGTGAGCTTTTACAGGAGAGTCATCTGGAATTTTTGCTGTTGTTTCTGGTGAAGCAAAATTACTGCCATTTATACAGATGTGACTCTGGTCTTTTATGGGAATCACTTTTTCAAGAGTAACTTCCTGTGTCTCAAGATTTTGTTCTATTGAAGTATCTTCACCCTCTTGATGCATTCCATGCTTCAATTGAAGAAGGGGGTTGTTCCTATCTGTGTTGTGTTGAGAGACCAGTTCTCTGAATGTGGATGATTCAACACCCTGAGGAACAACAATTTCCTTCTGCATAGTCCTTCCCAAATTGCTATCCGAAGTCTGAATTCCAACATCCTGAGTTTTTACTGTGTCCAAGCTGGTTTGATTTGTTTTGTCATCTTGCTTTTCTGAAATCAGTTGAGGATAATTCCTATGACTTACAGAGATGTCATTTTTACATGCCTGGCAGTTTGATAGTCTGTCAACTTCAAGCTTGTTATTTTCTCTAAAATCTACTGTTTTAATTTCAGCTGTCTGAAGTTCTTTCCCTTCTTCTGTTGTTGGAAGGAGTTCCGTGTCACTGTGATCTTTAAGTTAAAGAAAGATTCCAAAATTAATACAAATGCCAAAAAGAGTCAATCTTTCTCACTACATCAGGAAGCTCTGAATCCTATGTATTAAATAACAATGACTATCTTCTCATTCATGCTGTTTTCCTTAACACTTACTTTTAAAGGCTATTTAAAGATATATTTATATTTGACTAATATTGCCAAATAATAGTATTCTAACTCAGGTATTCTTCCTTAATAAACAGGCTACGGGTACCATGCATTGACTTAATAGAAAAAAAACTATTCTAGAATCATTTAAAAAGTGCTAATGAATTTCAGTTCATTATATAGGCATCAGTTACTCAAGAGCTCAAGGACTATTCAATAACGAGTTAGATTCAGTTTTTATTTAGTTCCACACATTTGTGCCTTCTGTTCTTTACTTTTAATGTTACAAATCTTATTTGTCAACATTAGTCAACTACACCTTATGTATTTGTTCAAGGAAACCACTGAAAAACATATGGATAAGAGCAATTTGCCAAACTTGTTTTTCCCCTGCTCTTTAGTTGGTCTGGTAATTCAAATTTCTACCCCTGGACTAAACACAATTGCCTTCAAAACACATGAATATTTGAGTCAAATTGTTTTAAACACAATATTGGGAAAAATTAAATTCTTCAGGAATAAACATTTGGAGTTGTGGTTTGTGGGGGGAAAAAAATCCTCATTTCATCTATGTTATAAAATGGCAGTTAAAATTTGTATCACATATAAACAGGACTTGTGCAGTGTGTTGTTATGATTTATAAACAGAGGTGTATTGAGCATAAAAGACTATAGAAGGCCTAATATATAAATCTGAAAATCAGTGTCACAAAAGGGTAACATAAATCAGTTAGTTCACTAAATCCACAGAAAAATTTATGATACATTAGGTGCACAGGATGTCGTCATTTTGTTTCAGATCAGTGTGTCACTTTCTTTTATTTGTGGTTTAAAATATTTGCATTTGCAGAAAACTCACACTAATTTCATAAACAAAGGACAATTGATGGCTTCTTCTTCCCCACTGGGGTGTGGCAGTCACGTCACCTCACATGGCAGGATAACCTTTGTGTCCAGCCTTCCCCGTCCTCGGGACTATCCCACCCACACCATCCCACAACAGCACTATGCACCTGTGACTACTGCTAGAACAAAAATCCATTAAAAACAAACCCCCAAAAACCCGAAACTGCAGCCAATTCTTGCCACCTCATCTCAAAGAAAATACACCAGAGCTAGAGAAAGTGTAAAGAAAATAATCTCAGGATAACAATTCAAGAGTTGACTGTATTGACTGTATTCTTCAAAGGAATAGAAAAGTTCTCTTCAAGCTTCAAGTATTAAAAACAAGTGGGAACTACTCACCATCAGTTTTATTTTGATCCAAAATTTTAAGCTTCCTGTCTTTTTGAAATCCAGCATCCTCACTGCTTATCTTAGTCTGCAATCCTCTGCAAAGCACAACAGTACATTAAATATGCTGGTATCGTTCATTTCAGTAAACATAAGAAACGATGCAAAAGAACTGGCAATATTCTCCAAACACAGATGGACAAAATAGAAGCACTCTGCCAACACTGGAATACTCAACAGAATAGATCTTTTTTTTTTTTTGAAATAAGAGGAAATGCTGCCATGATATTTTACCAAAATGACATACAGCTTCACTCGCTTTTATGTAAGCAGATGATCAGTTTTCCCTTCTCTTCTCCCCCTCCTTTTGTTTACATGTGCAGTTTGAACAAGCCTCTTTCAACTAAGAACTCCATTCCAGTGAAGCCACAATGGTTTATTGCTCATATAAGAGTGTTCTTAGTGTGAAGTGCTCTGACACCCCTCATCTAAAATGTGTCCCTGACTCTGTCCCCACCACAATACACAGGAAGCTGCGTGAGACACTGACTGTGTATGAACACATGGACTGAGCAGTACTGACTTTTCCAAATAGTCCCCTTCAAGAAATACCTTGCGAACAACAAAGAAACACGCACCAACCATGTTACTTGCATACTACACATTTTGCCAATGCATACAGTATCTGTTTCCCTCTGTTCATGGGGTACAAGAGAACTGCACAAATGCTGAATAAACCCCTCATCTTTTGGAGTGAGGGAAGTTATTAAGTCCTTGGGTTAAAAAGGTAAATGAAAAAGGCAAAAATACTTAAAATTTCTCTATAAAGAGTTATTAAAACTTCAAACTTGCATCTTTGTTCAAGGTATTTTTACTTTATGTAGTTAGAAATACTGGCATTATGAAGATTGCAATTCACTTGCCACATCAAATGCGTTAGTTGTCCGAGGCAGGGCCTTGAGCTGACACTTCTGCTTTGAGTCATTTAAAATGATGCATTTCTCAATAACCATCCATGTTCATGGATGTTGTCTGTACAGTCTCAAACGTACTGTAAGTGTCCAATAAACCACTGAACAGGAGCACATGCTCTCAAAGTTATTGTTGGAAGAAAGTTAAAGCTCAGTCCTGCACTCTGTACTCTTGCTTAGCTCTATTCCTTTTAACACAGCTGAGGGACTGAGCTAAAACTGTTATGAAGAGGTTGAACTGTTTTTTAATAGGAATTAAAAAAAAAAAAATCAAAACCCACCAAACCCCAAAGACACATAACACCACAGAGCATCATTACAGAAATCAGTGGGTTTGACTGGAATATTTTGCATATATCCCTGGTTTGACTGAAAAAAACACTTCTCAAAGTAAGTAGGTCTTATATAAAAGATCTGAATTGTCTAAAGTTTTCCAGAAAACAAATGTCAGAGAAATCCTAGTCCTCATTTTGGAATCCCTGTGATATTTCAGGAAACAATTGCCAAAATCTAAAGCCAGAGAGCAGTACATTCTAGATGATTCTCACCTGGATTATAAGGCGTGAAAGGCTACTACCAGTTCCTGGTGGGGAGGGAAAGAAACATCCCCATGACAATTAGCCAAACTGACCCAATAACACAGGTCTGATAATTTGCAAGTTTGAGACAACTTATTAGATCCCCATAGAGGAGACACACGAAAGCAACTGGGACAATATTTGCCAGGACAGAGTATCAGATTTTTGCAAAGCCACATTTGGCCTTGGACTGACTAAAAGGCCCCTTCAAATACAAGTCAAACTCTCTTTACTTCTTGGCTACTAGGGCAGTCACACATTTTGGCTTCAGTACAATAATCGAAACAGTTCTTCCAATTTAATTTGGGAACAGTAGCCAGCTTAGTTGCCCCAGGGAACAGAGAAATAGTGAATTACATTAACACAATGGGACTTCTCTGGACAATCAACATTTATTTCAAGCAGGCACTAACTCATGTTGGAAACCTGCTGAGTCAGGTAGTTTAACAAACATGCTGAAGGGCAAAGGTACAGCATCACCAGAAGGGAAAAAGAGCAGTTAAGGAAACGAATGTGTTTATTCTTTTAAAAAGCTGAATTAACTTGTTTTCCTGAGAGCAAATGGATCAAGACAGGTCAAGACAATACAAGAAAAAGAAAAAAATAAAAATTAAAGCCAAAACAAATAGGCAAGCAATAGATAACCATGCCCAAAACAACAGAAATGGCTGATCTGTTTTTCCCCATCTGTAGGAATAAATTTGTATATTTTTATTTAACTAATAAATCCAAATTTTTTTGAAGCACGTTGCTTTAGTAAGTACACTGGGCATTTTTAGAGTGGGGTTCAGCTTTTCTGGGGTCCAGCTGTTTGAGTAGTGAGGAAAGGGAAGCTTAAGCAGAATAGACTGCAGAACATTTTATTATCATTTTTGTTGAAAAGGTTCATGAATTACTGTGCACAGAAGAGTGCTACAATGAAAGCTAAGCATATTTAAAGCTCATTCCTCTCTCACAATTCTCTATTCTGTGCTCCACAATGAAACAGCGCTCTGCATTTTATCTGCCTCCCCCATTGCCTCCCCAATGCTCCTTTCTTTGTCACAAAAAGTACTTACTTGCCATCTGTGCTCATATTTTCTTGTTTTTCTTCCTTGAAGCTTTGCGAGTTGTCTACGGAAACACTGCCAGGAACAGGAGCTGATGAAGCAGGATCATTTTTTTCATTTTCCAGTGGTACCTCAGCAGAGCTGAAGGCTGCAGTAACCTCTTCTATCCTGGGAGAGGTATTGGTACTTTCACTGTCCTCTATCTGTTGCACACTTATCTCTTCCCTTTCATCAATTTCTTCCAGGTTGTATTCTGAGCTCCTTACACCTACACTCACAAAAGAAAACAAAAGAAAGCAAAAAAAAACCCAACCAAAAAAAAAAAAAAAAACCACAACAAAAAACNCCAACCAAAAAAAAAAAAAACAAAACCTCAACCAAACAAACCCAAAACCCAACAAAATCAAAACCAACCCACAGCTCTCAGTGCAGGGTATAGATAAAAAGGGATTGTTGAAGGCAGCCTAAGCAGAAAACTGACTCTTCTTCATAATTCAAGCAAATGAAAAAAAAAAAAAAAGAGAGAGAGACCCATTCAGACTTCACAGAATTCTCTGGTTCCTTCCAATTCTCTCATTTTACACAAGAATATGCTCACTGCCATGCTACTGTCCATCTGGTTCTGCATCTGTACCTACTGTAAAACATTCTCCTCATTTAACCCAAGTACTAGATTAAGATAGATCAAAATATACTTAACAATCTCATAATCCCAAATTTCATGGAGGCAGACAGTTTCTTTTATCCAGATTTCTTATACTTCCATTAGTTCTCCAGTGAGTTTTAAAATACACAGTTCCTCTATATCAGAGTAGGAATGTTAGAGAACTAAAGAGCAAACCAAATACCAGTTTTTCCCATGGTTTGAACAAGTTTCATCACCACTATCCTAAGCGTATTAAAGTGTCTTGTGCAGTGCCTCGTGTTACAGTAGAAAAATAAAGTTAGAAAAGTGTTAATCCATAAAAATACTGACATTTGCAGCCAGATCATAATTAAATGAAAAGGTTTAGTTTCTGGATTAGGACACAGATAAATCAGTGTACTGGAAGTTGAAGTAGTAAATGCACCTCTTTTGATATCCAGAAGGATTAACCATCATTAGCTTTACTTCCCTACCAGCAATCTTCCTGCTACAAGATGGTGACTCACATTATCAAATGTTAGAAGTAGACCACACAATAAACCTCTTGGCTTTGCAACTTGAGTTCTAGATACAAAGATAGTAATTCCATCAATATAGTACCATATGGTGCTATGGAATGAGTGCACTCTGCATGACATGACCAGTGTACTCCCATCACCTTTAGGCACACTGATACCTGTTAGGAACAAGCCTTGCACTTGGACAATTAGGTTTCACACTTTTCTAAGTAGTGTCAGTAAATTTCCAAGTGTAAACCAAGGTCCACAATAAAAACAGAAATCAAGGATTACTGGAAAATCGCAGATCCCAGAGTCCAAAACAACCTTAGACCGACTTTTTTTTAAAAAAAAGATCTGGGATCCTACAATGTTTCCAGTGCTTCCAGAGAAGTACACTGTTATAGAAATGCAATAAGAGGACTGTACATATTGGATATTGGCTCAGTACAGAACATAAACTTTGGTGTATCCAATAGGGTCATTAGTTAAGAGTTCAGTAATACCAAAAATACTCATTCAGAGTTACAGAGCAACTACAAAAGCCAAACATTTTACTGTTTAATTCTTGGTTTTATATTGCATTCTTGTAATAATGCTTTATAGTTACACATTAAGCAATGTGATCAACGCGTGCCATAGTGCTGAATGCAGAGGTGATTTAGATTCCCAAGAAAAGAAAGGCAAGACTGTAAAGTGGTGCAGGTGAGCTCCTTCCATGTGGTTTCAGCACAGGTACCTACAAATATGCTACAGTGGTATTACAGGGACTCCTAAGTATTTACTAGTCATAAGGGCCTTCTCTTCCTTTCATCCTCTGCCAACTCCTTCCTTCTCCACCTAGCGAGAAGTCATATCCAGCAGCCTCATACTTTGGGAGATGATTTTAGTGATGGCAGTATATCATTTTATGTGTGCAAAGATAAATATATATGTCAGAATGCACAAATGAAGCATAACAGAGTGTGAGCAAACATTGAACCTGCTGAGGCTATCCCACAGCCCATAACTGGCTCTCTAGAACCCTACCTCCTTCACCGTGAGAACTATTACGCCATGGACCTGAGCCATCACCAGTTACAGGAACAACGACTAAGACTTTTGGTCTAAATACTCTATGGAAACCTGAATTATACAACAAAGCACAGCCAGGACTTCTGGCAAGACAAATGGAAGCATTCTGGAGCTGTTATGGCTTTGTGCCCAGGCACTGCTGTCATCTCTCTGCCACTTTCCCTCTGGAGAGGAGTGTAACAGAGGCTGAGTTGTATCTACACTCCTGGGATGCAAACTTAGCTTGGGTTGGTAGGAGACATTCCTGGCATTTCTGTATGTGAAAGTCTGTTCTTTGCTGTGCTAGAAACACTTCCAAGCCTTGGGGTGGACTAACCTGACCTACAAATGGATAATACCAAACAAAAACAACCCTCACACTTTTTCAAAAATGCTCTACTTCATTCGTCAGTATAAGATCGGCCTTGCTTGCTAGTGGGTTTTCAGTGTTACTGGATCTCATTCCAGGCCTGGACTGTCACTGCTGCAGCAGAATAAAGTCTGAATGCATTTGAACATAAACAACATTTAACAACCATCCTTCACTTACATCATGCAGTTAACTCCCCAGGGGAGCAGTTCAGATTTTGACTTGTTTCCAAACTCTCAGTCTATAGCTTTTATATGCAACATATCTCCAGGAAGAACTTACAGCGATATTGGCTACATACCATTGCCTTGTTGCTTATATACCTTATATGTAGTCCCATATGTAATATAAATTGCATTTCTATCTGCACATAATTTATTCTCTCTGAACATTAGTCATTGGGTTTTAAGTGCCCTAAACCAACACTGTTAGAGACTACAGGGTGTCACTGTGAAGATACACACCTGATGACTGACATACCCACTGTAAGTCTCCTTTGAGCAGTAAGAATACTCTTTGCCCAGAGAGAAAGGCTGGTGCTGCTCTGGAAGCTGTTGTGCTTGTAAGCACCAGAGCTGGAAAGCCTGACTACATCATGCAAATCTGCTCTTGACTCTACAGTCCTTAACAAGGTTCTTAAGAAATACTGTAACCAATAGGATTATATACAGGATTTGTTTGATGAAAAGTTTTTTTTTAACTCTGTCATTTCAAAAAATATTTTAAACACCATTTTACTCTCTTCCCTAGGAAAAAAAAAGACTAAGTATTAATTAAACTTTGGGAAGGTGAGCAAAAATTATAATTGGTAAAGAAAATTGTTATTTATAATCCCAAAAGTTCACATTAATTCTCTGTCAATGTTTATTCTAGTAGATGTGTTCCTTCAAATTTCTTTTGTCAAGGTACAGACTGTTTTTACACCCTGGGAAAACTCTAATTACACAACAGAAATGTTGCATATTCTATCCTATATAGCTCCACTTCATGTATACATGTCTAAGTAGTGCATAGCTAACAGACATCCAATTGAACATTTGCAATGGTTCATTTTAGGGCAGCTTAGGGTATTTTTGCTTAATTGCTGAAGTAAAAACGCACAACAGAACTACTATGGAATGCCAGTCACAGTCAAACAAAAACTCACAAGGCTTCCCAGAAGCCTGACAAATCAAAGCAGTATTAATCCAAATGGAAGGAACTCCTGGGCTTTTGTAAAGTTAAAATTATGTCCAACTTTGTAATTAAAGAAATACTGAACTATTTTATCCTTTTAAAACAATACCCAAATATGCATAATTTTCAGGCTAGGAATAGGACGAGTGCACTGGAGCTGATTTTGCTGCAGGTTAATACTGGTTCTCACAGAATGAAAGGCTTTGCTAAAAGGACCCTTTATACATAGGTCTCACGACAGTTTCAGAGATGCCAGCAGGGAGCAGCAATATCCCATTAGATAAAAAGAGGCAATGAAGCTCTGCTATGTGACTTGTACCTACATTTAACAAAATTGCACTGCATTAAGTCTTCAGCAAAGGACATTGCATGAAGACACCAAGAGGACTAGAGATTGAAGATTGTCACTAACTGCAGAGGTAAATCCAAGCACTCAACGCAGACTGTCCTAAGCCCAGTGAGGATGATTACAGTTTTCTATTTCTTTCCATTACATCTTAAATTAAAATATTTAATTACAGAAATCAAATGCCTCAAGCAGAAGTTCCCAAACCTATGAAAAAAGAAACAAGCTATTTCTTTGAAGTTCTGGGTTTTTTATCTACACAGTACTTGGACATTACAGTGATGGGAAATGCAGAAATTCTAGCACAGATTAAAAATCTTTAGATAGAAAAAGAAAGTAAAAGAAAACAAACAAAATTGGTTTAAAAATCACAGTACAGTAACTTTGCTCATCTTAGACCCATTGCATGTAGATAAACAGTTTTCAACACAGAAAATTCAGTACTAATAAACATCATCAAAAGCCACCCAGAAGTGATTATTCTCCTTCATCTGCTATAACAGCTAGGACAAGAAAAGGTTACAACTTCATTACACCTTCAACCTCAGACTCCACAGTATAGGTTCATACTCCCGTTTATTATGTTACATATTGTTTCTACTTAATGTCTTTTCCGACAACTTACATAACTTGCCCTGAACACAAACCAAGCCCAAATTCACTGATTACTGATTTGTTTTTCTTTTGCCAGAGATCTAGTATCCTAGCAGATGACTTTCAACTCTAGTGGTACATTTGTCTTTTACAACTCCAACCAATTTGACTGGTACACTGGCGTCCTGAAAAAAACCAGCTGGAAAACTACTTAGAAGTTCCTGTCAACTAGCACAGAAACTGAGTGTTTAGCCTCATATAATGCCAGTGGCACTCCACAGGCTTAGGATTTATCTATTTCATACTTAGCAAAATACATTGAAGAGTGATTTTTCCAGACTGCACTGGCACTGATTATTTTAAAAGCTTTTACAAATTTCAGAAGACTTCTAGATGATGTACCCTGTAACTGAACCCTACAGTCTGGTGCTTACAAACAACAGTACTTTGCAGTACAAACTGCATAAATTAAAAAAGCATTATATTCAGCAGCAAAATAATTTTATTTTAAACAGCTATACTTTCATATATCACATTTTTTTCCATAACACCCAACAAGTAAACTAATGTATAAACAACTATTTATGCATTCAGTTTAGATTTACAACTTATGTTTTCAAGGGCTGTTCAGATGCCAACCAAAAGGCAGGCACAGATTTGCTCCTGCCCCTATGTTATGCAGGTCAAGGGCAGCACAAGGCAGGGTTCTAAAAACAAGACTGGGCTTTAGCTTTTGAAAAGCTTGCTATGAGGTACAAAAAAAAAAAAATTCTGGCTAGTTCTTCTCTACAACTTGTGAGGAAGGAGGGAAAACAAGGATAATGTTTAGTTTATTAAATGTAAAGCACAGATACCAATACAAAACATATTTTATGCGTTTCTGTAGACAATAAAAGTAAAGCATCTTTATTTTAGAAAGCCATATTTTTACTTCAAAGGAAAAGTTAATTGATCTGCAGCATTAAAATTAGTTCCATACTTATGGCACATCTATAGTGTAGTAATTTATCACTGAATTATCATAGCTGGCAATGAAGTAGATTTTATCAATACTTTTGTAAAAAGAACCAACCTGTTTCAGACTGCGTTTCGGTAGCTCTTCCTTCTGCTTTAGTGGAGGCTGAATCTGTTGACTCTGTTACTGCAAAAAGTGAAGCAACAACTTTACTGCCTCACAATTTCTGCACCAGCAAAAGTTCTAGATAAAACGTTAGATTGTGGTCTTACAGACTAGCAATTTCTTCAAGAAACTCATCTTCTCTTTAGCAACTAGTGCTTATTGTCACATTTTCCAGATATTTCAATCTCAAGTCTCAGATATTTTTGATTAAACACAAGAATTACAAAAAGACAATATAAAACTTCAAGATCCTTCTTGTCAGTCCATTTGCTATTCTACTCTCTCTTATCCAGAGAAGTTAATTGTTTCTTCCCACACCAAGCAGTCCACCTGAGTAACTCAAATAAAATTCTATGCTTAACCTAAGTATAATTAATTTGGTATTGCCTGTTTTTTTTTATGATCGGTGTGCTCTAAATACCTCCCTTTCTCACACTTGTGGGAAAATAACGGAAGATTGGTGAGGAGGATTGTAAACACACTCAAGTGACTTGCAGCAGGGGTGCAAAAAACCACATATATGATAGTAATTGCTGTTTAATCTTGTGTGTTTGACAAGTAGAACACCAGTGTTTAGATAACATAGGCCTGTGATAGACTTACAAGGCATCTTACTGAACATGCTGGAGATTCCCGCCCTGCTGTGGGAAAGATCAAAGCACAGTGGTAAACTACACCTGTGAAAATCCCCGACACAGAGGGAAGGGAGCAGGTTTGGCAGTCCTCTCGCATGGAGCGAGCTCTGTGGTGGGTGCTGCTTCAAGGCTTCTCCGCTTGGTGAGGTAACAAAAATAAATGTACTCTGTGCATCTGCAGTTTTGTGGTTGTTCACTGGAAGATCTTATCTCGTAAGGTGGCATTACTTTAATGTTTAGCCAGCTATACTTTCTGTTGCCTTCCAATTAAACAGCATAAAAAGATTACCAGGCTCATTACTGCTTTCACTTTGATCTTCTGGTGCTCTAGAGGGTGGCGAGGGCGCCTTGCGCTTCATCCTCCGTAGAGAGGAGTTCACGGAAGCAGTGTCACTGAGCGGCAGGGAACCCTTCCGAACTAATCCCAGAGGGGCCTGCCAAGGGAGACAGGGCAGGAACATTATTAGCAATCAATGAAAAACATCAAAATAGCTCTAGTAATTATTCTCCAAAAGTATTTATAATATACATTTGGGAAAGAGAGAAGGTATTACCAAACATACTGCGTTTTTCATCTTAATTCCTCCAGGGAGTTGTTTAAAAAAAAAAAAAAAAGATTTTCTAAGTAATTGAATATATTCACAGAGGTGCAACATAGAGCAGCAAAAGAAAATCAGTTGTTACATACAGTATAAAAGAGAATTTGAATTCTTTTATGCCAAAAGGCTATTCTACAAACCAAAAATAATTCTTTTCTAAAAGAAGGTAAAATCATTGTGAAAAGAAGCTTCAACTACACCCCACTGCCAAGACATTATGTAATGTTTCCTCCTCCACTCCTTCAACAGCCGTCCTAATTGAGCTGTATACATAATTATTAGGAATTTCTTTCCCTCCTTGAAATACCTGAGCTTTCATAGAAATTTTTAGAATGCCTGGTTTCAAAACTTATCTTGAAAAGTAAAACTGTCTTATAAAACTTAACAAAGTTAAATTTTAGTAAGTTGCAAAAAAATTACTACTGATGTTACAGTGTAGTAATGTTCTCATTATTGTAGGAAAAGTTTAAAAAAATCTTAATTCACAAATAATCAAAACTATTAAAAATTGGACAAGAAATACCTGCCGAAGATCTCATATTTTTATGATATAGAGTCCAATTGCATTTTAATTTGTTTTAGAAACACATTGTCTGTCTCAGAAAGACAGGAGTCATAAATTTGCCTGCAATTCTTAACTGCGGTTTCCCTTACACTGAAGAAACTTTCTATATCCACATCTATTGGAATGACAATGTTCAGGATCCCAGCAATAAAGGAATGTACTTTGGAACTAGACACAGCTGCCAACTTGTGCAGTAATTCTGATTCCTATCACTTGTCTACTCAACAATATAATAAAATCCAACAGTGACATTCATTGCTGGCTAGGAGCCACACAGCAACTGGATGTGGGGTCATCTTCAGAGAATTTCTTTGTGCTTCAATTAACCAGCCCACTTCACAAAGCACAGAGACGGCATAAAAACACCTACAAATCCTTGTTTCACTGGCAATCCTTTCGAAAACATCACAGACAATAGAATTGTTGACTGTGTCAATTTCCATGGAATAAGATGCTTAACATTTAGAAAGCTACCACTGAACAAATATCCAAAGATCCCACAGTAAGCAGGATATTATAAACAAAAAGCTAGATTATTTGGTTGTACACAATCAAATCTATAAAGAAAATTACAACAGAAATGATACTGGCACAAGATGTCTGTCAGGCAATGTTTGGCAGCTCCTGTTAGATCACAATAGAACATCTGAATGAATGAACAAGGCTGGTGAAAACTATCTTCTGAACCACCCTGGGCACCCTCAGTCATCTCCTTTGTCCCACCTTAATATCAGGTATGACAGATCCACAGATACTTTACTGTACTGTAAGAAGCATCACTGTGCAAAAATGTTCACACAATTCTTCTACCCATCACTCTAATGTCAAAGCAAGCAACTGAAACCTTTTACAGCAAAGCAAGACTTGGGGTTTAAAAGAGAAAACACAAAGCACAAGGTGAAATGTTTTTTCAAGAACACCAGAGGACAGGGACACAGCGCTCCACTCCTAGTTAAAAATATTTGCAGGCTTGAATAGTTTTAAAATAAGTCAGTTTCTAGATTAAAATGTCACATAACAAAAATCACATTACAATTTTATAGTTTCTATTCAGAGTTCTCAAATAGTTCTTAAAAAGGAAAAATAATTAATAGTATTCACCCTTTGAATTTTTTCTGGAGGGGATGTCAAATATAATATTATTTCCCCGAATTAGGCTTTTTTTGTTGCTGAAGTATTTCCTCCTTGCAGTTGGGCAGCTGTGTTTGTCTCCTCTCTGGTAGCTGTGCTGGGGCCGCAGCCCCTCTGTTCTGCACAAAGCCACGTTTCTGTGCTCCAGGGTCTGTGCCCTCCTCTGCTCGGCACAGGCTCCCTCGGTGACTCGGCTGGCACGGAGCTCTGCGCAAACTCGCTCGGCTGAACAGATGTCACCAGAGTTCCCCTCTGCACAGAACAAGTGTGTGTAGGGGGGGAATAATGTTCTCAGCATAAGAGCACAAATGCTACTAGAAGATTTTTATAAGCCTTTCTAGTGCCCTTTGCATCCAAAGAAACAAACGATTTGCAAAGAGAGATTTCAAGAAAGTACTAAATGTTCCAGTTAAGGTTCAAGTGTTGAACAGATTTTCTCAGGAATTATTCAACATATGAATATTAAGAGCTTTCAAATCCTAACAAAGGCTGTAATGTGAAAATAGTGCTTTAAACAGATGGAAAAAAGTTAAAATAATGTTATTAAGACATATCTGACAAAGCTTTGGAATATACATCTGGGTATTCATGTGTCATACCAACTGCCAGTGATAACCAGTGCTTTATCAGTTACATTTAAATTAAAATTCTTGTTAGGATCACTAAAGTAATTAACTGTGTTTGTGCAGAAACACCAGTGAACTCTGCCATAACTTCTATAACATATGCAGGAGTTCTATTTTTAACACTGTAAACCCTCCTCATCCTGGAACAAGCAAGGGTGAATATGAAACGTTTTTAGTCTCAAATGTGTACAGACAAATTTGGCACCAAATCCCACACCACCCCAAGCAAACACTAGTAGATGCCAGTGCTTCCCAAGTTTCAGCCTCTGTAAGCAGTGGCAGACATAGTCCCTTCCCCTTCTTATCATTTAACGAAGCAAATAAAGGTAATTAAGGCACAGTAATTTTGCAGCTGCAATGGAAGGAAAAAAAAGACTTTAGGAAAGACTATAGTGGTAGTGGAGCATTTCAGTGTGCTGGAAAGCTGATCTCACACCAAGGGTCACTAAGATATTTTCATACCACCACATCCTACCTCTCTTGCTCCATACATATGTTAGGTTTAACAGAAGATATACAGGGAACTGTATCACATAGGGATACCAAAGTACATTGCTAGTCATATTGCTAGCATTTCTTTCTGCTCTTTGTACAGGGATGCAGGAAAATGTATGTCCAAGGAGTAACAGTAAAATATATGTACTTTCTCCTACAATGACTCATGCACTCAATTTCTATGACATGACTTAAACCTCCCAAAATACTTAAACTTATCCAAAGTACTACAAAGGAAGTAATATACTTCTGATCTAGTGGAAAGAAATTACACAGAACATATTTGGATAAACTCAACTTGTGATATTCTGTCCAAACTACCAATACAACTATTCTCTCCTAGGACTTTTCTTGCTGGTACAGAAGCAAATACAATTAAGGAACAAAGTCATGCATTTGATATACTGAAAAATGGATGCATGCAACCTTCACCACCAATTCTGATACAACTAAGAATAATACCAAACGATCTTCATGCAAACTTCAGGTAGTCCTGAGCACTCTTCTCCCAGGTAACTCTGACTCTACTCAAAATCTCCCTGCTGTCCATAGTGCTTGCTCCATCATTGCCCAGCTTCTCCTTTAAAGGGCTGACTATCAAGTTGCAGGCAAGCAATCCTCTGGTGTAATTTCTTCAGTATGGAACTCACCCCTCACAGAAATCCTAATAAGCTGCCCTGTGACAGTGGCTAAAAAATATTTTCAGATGTACTTTATGGTTTAGTTGCCTCACACCCTTCTCCCATTCTCCCATCTTCTTCTTCCCTTTCTTTTTTTAAGAGGTTGACTGGAGATTTAGATTTCTTTAGGACTTAGCATTGTGTAAATAACAGCAATTCATATTTCTACAGTTCAGAAGTTCTATCCATCATTTAAAATGTAAATGTTTTGACTAAAAATCTTCAGTTAATTGTTCCTACCCAAACATAGTTTATACATTCTCCTATACAATAATTGTAAACAGTATAAGGACATGAACATTAATGGGATAAAATGCAGGTGTATCAGCCTAGCTTTTATAAATAAAGCATTAGGAAGAAAATCAGCAATGACACTTTGGGTTTTTCTTTTAGAAGGAATTTTCTTTTCAAGAAGTGTTATTACTAGAAAATTGCAACCACTTTTATGAAAACTGTGAAGATACACACAAAATTATACAACAACACTTTGCAAAAACCCTTGAGAGTCCTCTCTACTTGCAAATGTATTTAAACTTGCTAGTTCTAAACATACTTCTGGCAAGAGTCATCTTGCCCAAAATTAGAACTTACAAATAAGTGAGGGATTTCAGTATTAGAGACTACCAAGCTCATTTCCCACCTGATTTGACATAGAAATTTGCTGAACAAACATTAACCATTAAAGCTTACTAGTCATCTTCTAAGTTTCATATAGAAGAATAAGGAAATCATGCTATAACTTGCAAGTTACCCTGACATCCACTGCATTATTTTTTTCCCCTAAAAATAGGACTGTGTCCATAAAAACTAATTCTAAATCGCCTTGAAACGGAGGCAGAAAAAATTCCAATCCTCATATCAGAATGTAACTACTCATACAAAGGGAAAGCAGTTTCTTTAAGGGAAAAGAAGTGGTGAAGCTGTAGGAGGTAAACATTAAAGCCCGTTTTCATACTGTGAGAAACTGGACTACAATACATTGTGAATTTGAAGAAAGACAACAGTGAGAACTCTCTTCCCTTCAAGTTGGCTTATTTCACTGTTGTCTGATTTTACAACTTTTCTATCAAAACCAGTCAGACAGTTTATCCAGGGAAAACTGACATTTCACTTTGTCTTCCTTGTGGATGTTACAAAAGAGATTTGTCCATAACAAGGCCCATACAGTAGGTCATCCTGGTCCATAGAAGAAACAAAGTATGTATCCAGTTTGCCAAATAAACTGAAAGGCAGGCTACAGAACTTAGACATTCTTAAAAGCAGTATGATTTGCAAGAAAATGCTTCTTGTAAGGCAAAAAATAAAAATTAACACTTAAGGAAGAAAAAGGTATACTTCAGTTTTGTAAATTAACTTCATTGGGCAATGAAGTAACAGTGAAATTCCCAGACATACTATATAGCCTAGTGAACACACCAGTCAGCATGCTGAGCAACCTGAGAGATTTAAGTCCTACCAGCAGGACACACATTTTCAACAGTAGAGGATATGATAGACTAATTCTTATATCATTTACAGTGAAATCTTTGTGATCTAGTGTGACCATAGTACTGGCCTCATTACTGAGAACTTACATGGATTAAGCAAGACCTTTTGAGATTATTTGGTCCAACCTTCTGCTGAAAACAAGTTCTTAGATTGGGTTATTGCAAGAGCCTGTCAAGGAAAGTCTCAAACATTTCCAGTGAAGAAGCTTCTACCACTTCTCGAGTGACCCATTCCAAGCCAGTCCTCACAGTGGTGAGTTTTCTTCCTCTATCTGAATGGAATTTCCCCTGGAGAAGCTAATGACCACTGGTTCTCATTCCACCACCATGCAACCTTGTGAAGAATCTCCCTCTGATTTCCCTATAACACCTTCCACATATCAGAAGAATGTGATTAGATACCATCTGAGTATTTTTTCCACTAAAACATTTACATTCTCCACACCTTTAAACATCCTGGTGGCCTTCCACGGGGCTTTTGCCTGTTTTCAATCTCTATCTTGAACTGCAGGAAACAAATCTGGACGTAGTAGTAGTGCAGGTGTAGCATAAAAAGTATTGAGTACACTGGATTCAAGGTGGATCAATCACATGACCAGACCCCCAGGCTGTACTGGTGCTTGAAATTACTTCCCTCCAGATAGAGAATTTCACATGCATCTTTCTTAAACGTCATTCAGCCTGTCATTGTCTCCCTCAGTGGTGGCTGGAGTGCCTGCCTCTCTGCCCAGTTTGGTGTCAACCTCAAGTTTGTTGAGGGTGGATTCAATTCCATAACAGAGATTGTTTATGAAGATATTTAACAGTATTGGCCATACTACCAACTTCTTGGGAACTCCGCATCACAACCAGTCTGACTTGGAGACATTAGTCCCACTGTCTGAACTGCAGCCAGTTTTTCTCCTATGTTGTGTTTCACCTGTCTAGTTTGTATCTTATTTTTTCAACAAAAAAATGTTGTGGCAGACTGTGACAAACACCTTTCTAAAATAAAGGTAGATGACCTTATCCTTTCTCCTTGGATTTCTGCTTGCCACTTATTTGCAAAGGCCTTTCTTGCTCTTGACACCTCCTGCCACTTGGAGCTCCAGGCTTGCCTTTGCGTTCCTAACAGCATTTCTGCATGTCCAAGAAGTATCTCTGTATTTCTTTCCAGGAATTATTCTGCCCCCTTTTATTTTTGCACTTGAGTTCTCTCAGTAGCACATTTAAATGGAACTACTTATTTTTATGTCTACTCCTATTCCCATTTAGGGGAATGGACAACTCCTGGGCTGCAGGAAGGCTGTCTTTGAAAATGTCTCAGCACTCTTCCAAGGAGCAGCTTTATTCTCCAAGGAAGTCTCACAGGATCCCTATTAGAAGTTCCCTAATCAAGTTGAGCAATATGTACTATGCCAAATTCATTCATTAGATGATATTTATTGGAAGGTAGATAGCAAAAGATAAAATATTTTACTTGAATTAATAAGACTCAAAGGAGAGAGCAAATATTTGCCCAAATTTAAGTCTCAGGCTTTGTGTTTTCTGATAAATCACTGTGCAATCAAACCTGAATGAAACAAATGTCACCTTAAAAAACAGATGCCAAAGGCCTCTAAATTGTAAGGGAGCTGTGCAAAGTAGCACAAAATAGAAAACACACACAAAAATATATCCTGATCTGGACTTCTGTCCTCACTTTGTAAGCTATTCAACTTCAGTCAGATCACTTTAGATATGTAAGAAACGTCAGTACAAAATAATAAATCTAAGCAATTTTTTAAGTGACAGCCAAGTAGTCATAAATAACTTTTAGACAAAATAGGATATTAATCATTTGAAGCATGTTGACATTAATAAACTATTTTCAAAAAATTTGAATTCAATTGAAAGACAAACATGATTTTCTCCCCCACCCAATGTTTTCTTTTACTAAAATTCAGAAAGAAACCTTTGTATTCTTCAAATAGTAAGTGATAAAGCTTTTCAGCAGGACACAATACACAAAGACAGAACTTCTGTGAAACAGTGCTCTCTTGTGGTTCTGTGCATCAGTGAAAAACTAAATCATTGTATAAAGATAAAGGAAGTCACAGCCTGAAATTTCTTGTCTCCAAGTCTAACTGAAAATTAATTCCTCACAATTGTTCTGCACTTAATTTTTCTAGCATGCCAATAACCTCGTATCTAAACACTACCTTTAGATACTGTATTCAAAGCAAAGTATGAAATAAATTTTAAAAGGATAACAAAAATTTTAACCTTGATCTTTAATTGGAATTCACAATTGACAATAAGTGCAATACCAGGATAATAGTTAATGCATAAATTCTCCCAAATTCTACTGGCAGAATTTCTGCATGTCATGGGATATATAGGTTACTTAAATATGTAGCCCACATTTCACAGCTTCAATAAAATACAGCCCTATTTTTAAAACAAAAACCTTACTTTAACTTGCTAGGAGCACTACAGTGTTTAGACTGCCCCCAACAGGTGCACCTTTTTAAAGCAATATAATGGAAAGAATAAACTACTTGTTATCTCATGTAACTAAAACACTAAAAATTAATAGGAATATCACAACCTCAATTATTAGTTATAATAAAGTGAGACCACATTCTCACATTTAAATATATAAAGCATTCATCCAAAGGAACAAAAAGGTGCTTACAACACCAACTTATATAAGAAGTTAGTTTTACCTTTTCAAAATTCAGCACCTACTTTGGATATAAAACTTAAAAGGAATGCATCTTTCAATTTCTATAGTTATTTTCAAGATTAAATTTTTAAAAGCAAGTACTACACTTCTAGTCTGATTTATTTCAAGCCTCATCATATATTAACAACAGGGTTATCAGGATTATTATGTCTATACTTATTAAGAGAAGTGAAACAAATATAACTAACCTGTTCATTCCTATCAAAGCTGTTGGATTTCACAATATCTGGTGTAGGTCTGACCTGGGCTCGTGCCAGTTCCTGGGGAGCACTCTGTGAGTTTGGCATAGGTGGCAAAGGAGCTCTCCGTTTCTTAGGCATTTCAGCTGGCAGAGTGTTTGAATCATACTGCTTGCTGACAGTGTTAGATCTCGTGATAAATGCTGGCCTTGGCTTGCTCATCAATGGAGTTGCTGGGGCACTGGCAGCCTTGAGGTGTGGGAAATAAAAAGAAATCCAAATTGCACATACTTTCTGGAAGACAATCAACAGTATTGATTGCTCAATATGAATATGTTTCTAGAAGTTTTGCTTATACAAAATTACACCTTACCTGTTCTCTCTTCTTCTTGTTTCGTTGAAAAAAGCTGAAAAATCCTTTGTTTTCTTTCTCCTTCAGAACATCTATGTTTTCAGATTGGTAGGAGTCTAAAAAACAAAACAGTAGTTCTAAATGTTATTTCATGCAGAGATTATTTATCCTGCATTTGTACTATTTCACTGCAATGATACACAAAATACATCATAAATCACCTACATTAACAATTTTTCTAGATGCTGCAAAATGAACATGTTTCCCTACCATCCATGTTGTTCCTGTCCTTCTCAGAACTCAGGACAGATGAGTTTCAGCTGCTCTTAATACCCCTAGCACTTAATCCAGCCCATCCCACTTGTCATATGTTATGGTTCATATCACAAAGGCTGTAACAGGGAAAAAGAGCATCAGACTCTTCAGCTCTCCACTCCTAACAGCTTAAATTTGTGGCAAAGTGTGAAGTGGGACAAGCCAGGCCCCAGCCTGCACATGGTGTGAATATGGGGAAAAATCACTCAAACACTCAATCAGTGCACACATAGTTAACTGCATGGCAGTCATAGGAAATACAGTCAAGTCCATTCTGGTTATCTTGCAGAATTTATTCTCCTTAAATTGTTTCATTCATGTGGAGGATTTATAAATCTAATGATTGTCTCTTTAATGTTACTAGAATGAACTCTCTTAAAGAAATCCCATTGAATGCAAATACAAAGAGCAACAGAAACCACCAAGTCTGGTACAAGTAGCAATATCAACATGAACCTAAATTTAGTCAATTGATCTAGGGTAAAACTATACCCAAAATACTTTATATATAGCTGGGTACATCCATTTCTGCACTATCATTTCAAATATGCATTTAAGATAGGACAGAGATATAATTCATGTCACAGTTAAGCAGATGTTATAAGAGGAGCGGGTGGTAATGTCCCATAAGTGCTACAGTTTCACCGCCTTTTTCAGTAAATCGTACCTTGAAAAGATGGTAAATTTAAATCAACTGGTGATGTGGCTACAGAAAGACAAAAAGAAAGACAGAAAATGTGAATCTGAATCAAGGATGTTGTTACAAGTTACACACAGAGAAATCCAAGCTGAATCTTCAACATTAGGGAAAAATTAACTGGGCACTTTGCTGAAGTTAAACTATCTTTACTTCCTAATGCTCTAAGTCATGCAAAAACTTGAGCCTGAAGACATGCAACACAGACTGCAATCTTGTACATAAGGAGGGGGCTCCACTTATATTTCTGAAGCAAGGAGAAAAAGCAGTATGTAGAATAGTTTGCTCTGGTTTGGATGGTCAGGCAGTCCAAACTTGGAAAACAAAGATGAATGTAAAATTAAAATATTAACGTTAATAAAATTTGAATTTAAATTCTATTAAGTGAAAGATACACCTCACCATCTGCTTTCATAAAAATAAAGGAAAATTCAGAGCTTTGAACCTGTCTGCAAAATTGCAGTGCTGAACTACTTTGTATTAAGAGAACTGAAGAATATCTAAAGGTCTTAGCAGGGCACTGCTGTGTAGAAAGCATATATGCTCTTGTATGCCCTCCTAAGGATTTTTGGCTGCTGATTCAAATGAAACATACATCATATTGTGCAAAAAGCAGCTTTGCCAGTCTGTAGATGAAAGCAGTAAATAACCAGACAACAAACCAAACAATGCACTTATGGGCACATGTAGTCAAAGTAACATGTTTAGGCAAGTTAAAATATGTCGTTTTCCAGTGTGGAAGAGAAAGATATTTCATTTTTGTTTTCACTATGGAAAAGGACATACTGTCCAAATCTGTCATTCTGACCTTTAGGAAGTAACTGAGAGAACTCTTGAAATTGTAACCACCAAAGAGCAAGGTTACCATATTTAGGTAGAAAGAAGGGCAAAGAGAAACAAAACCCCAAAAAGTCCCACAAGTTTTAGAGCAGAAATAAAATCAAGCAAGTAGATTGTTGTCAAAACCAGGAGTGAGTCAATCAGTATTACTGCTTTCTACACTGAGGTAAAATTTCCTGTGAGAAATGTCTAAAACAGAACAAGCCACACTGTACAAAATTTTTAATCACAGTACGATAAACCTGTCATGAAAGAGAGAGGTGTTCAGATGAAGTTAAAACCTGGCCTAGGAATGTCTGTACAAATATCAGAAAGTTAGTAAATTGTGGTCCAACAGGGGCCAATACTTTTAAATTTTTAAATAGTTTTAAAGAAAACTAATTTTTTCTGATGTTTCTGTTATGTTCAGGTCATCATAATGTCATATATGAGCTAAGGGAAATTGGGTGTTGTTGGGTTTTTTTGGGAAGGCGTTAGGGAAAGAAAAGAAAGCTTTGTGTTTAAGTGAGCATTTGTACTCAGCTACCTTTGCTACACTTGGTTAGGAAATAAAAGTTTTATACAGCACTTATAAAAACCAAAGTCCAGGTAAACATGACTCAGTTTCAATTTTGTGGAAGACTAATGAAATATATACTAAATTTCTAGAAAATTATTTCATAAGTAAAATACTCAGCAACATGTACACAATTTTAGAATATTAAGCAATTATCTTCTATATAACAGCAATTTACAAAAGTTATCTTACCTTGACTGATATCCATTGCATATAGTTCTCTTAGTCCAAGGTCATTAAGAGATTTTGTCATATCAAGGGGTTCTTGAGACTGGTAACTCTTCAGTAGCAGAGTGTGTGAAGGATCAAATTCACATTTGCTACAGATAATTGGTATGAGTTCTTGAAGGGGTGAATGTGGACTAACTCTTACTACAGTCTTCTGTGTCTTCTTGTAGTTTATCACTACCCTTACTGTTTGCTAAAGAGAAGAAAATTCCAATAAATACCAGTACAAATTCTGAAAGAACTGGCATTTTTACAACAGCCTCACAGTAATCACAGGAATTCCGTCTATGGCCAACTTCACCAACGTTAGCGGTTCAGAAACATTACATGAGAAGCTAAGAACTATTTTGCTATTCCCTTCTTTCAAGCAAAGGACACGTGAAACAGCCTGCTTCTCCTTTAGCAGGAGCCACGTGCCTGTGCAGCAGGGTGCGTGCCTGGAGGGAGATGCCCTACTGGGTTATACTGGGCAGCTGTGGAAGTCAGTGATGAGCCACGAGCGAGTGCACATGCACACATGCGTAGCAGGAAGGGAAAAGGGCAGCAGAAGAGCTCTCCTGACTCTCTGTAAGTGCTTTAGATAAATTAAAAATCAGTATTCTCCTACACAGCAGGAGGACAAAGGTGGAAGGAAAGATTTAGGCAACACCCAGAAGTTGGTTTAGTACTTCTAAAAGCTCCTGTCCTCTTCAGGTATATTTTAAAAAGCCAAGTAACACGAGAGAACAGTATGTATTAAAGGAAAATGAACATACAATCAGAAGGGCACATATATCACAGCATGACAGATGGTACAAGGTGTGAATTTTCAGTTTGTGGTAGGCTGTACTCAGCCACACTTCATCTGCAGAATTTTTCAAAGGGCCAATAAGGTGTGGGATTTCAAATAATATTGTAATACTTCCTTCTTTCAGCAGCAAAGACATCTGCTGCAACAAATTGAGATATATTTTACCTAAGAGGAGGTTACCAAACACAGAGTAAAGCACTTCACAGAGTTGCAAGGTGAGAAGATGAAAGACAACAGGAAAAGCTGAAACTAAAGGATGAGCTACCAGCTCAGTGTGTGGAATACAGCAGTGATTCCAATTTCTCAATACGTCTTAACTCTACTTCTTACCTCTGGTATAACCGGAGCAGGTTTCTTCTTATCCATTTGTTTTGGCTTTACAATCACCTTTTCCACTTCAAGCATTCCCACTGGTGTGTTGGGTTTGAATTTAATTAGGCTATTTTCTACTGATACCAACTCTATAGTATAACTTGATGGGTTTAAATGATACTGTGCACAGAGAAAGATCAGCAAGTCCATCATGGGCTTCCTGTAAAAGACAAATGGAACTGTCAAAACAGATGACAATTAAGGGGGTTATAACAAAATGTGCTGCTAAACATTTAAGTCTTCCTTCCCTTCCATGACTAAATAATTACTGCCAGGCACCAACTTTAAATATCTTTGAGCTTTAAAAAAACATAATTACAAAAAAAATGAGCAAACAAACAAAAAAACCCAAACCCGGCCAACCCCACCAAAAACACCACTAAAAAGAAAATGAAACCCATTTGCACAAAAGTATGCAAAGTACTTGAGCAGGGCAGGAACTTCTGGCTTGTGTGAAGTGAAGCTTTTCCTGAGTCAACAGGGACATGTGGGTTAGCCACCTCATTTCACATTTAGTGGGAATTTTAACAGTAGTGATAAATGTGCTGTTATTCATTAAGAACAGTTCTCTTGCAAAGCTTGGAATTTTTATATCCATTCTGAGTTACAAGGGACTTTATTTTCAGAAAGTCTGTGCATGAGACACTTGGAAGAAGTAGGAGAAATTAAGTCTGAGAAAGTCAGCTTTTAAGATGGTCTTGCATTAGGGATTCCAAAATTATCTATGTGCTTAATACTGACAGAGAGAAAGAAGCTAAGTGACAATATAGTAGGCAAATGCAATTTCTTTAGAAGCTCTGTGTGATGCAAGAAGTCCTTTCCACAATGAAGTATGGCAAACTGAATTTGTCAGATGCAGTCAGTAACTGCATGTCCTTGTTTCCTCAGTGCTTAATGAAAAATGTGTAGCACAGGGTATTAAGACAGGCTGTGTATTTCCAGTTGCTACTGAAATACATTTATTGAAGTTGTACTTTAAACAGAAGTGTCATAGATGTTTAAATAGACCAAAAGTAAGGAGAGTGTCCTAACTTTGCATGTTACAGAACTGAATTAGGTTACAGCACTATCAGATCGTTCCTCAATAATTATTTTTGAGTTGGGTAACCATCTGTAAGAATAATTTCATTGTGACACCCTCTGCATCTCAGTTACAACTACGAACAGGCCAATCCATCATCTCCTCTGTCTCACAATGATATTATGAACATAAATGTCTGTGAAGCAATCAAATGGTATGTTGAAAAAAATGCTGAAGTGTCTCTGAGAAAATTAACACAGGGTTTGGCTTGTATGCCTTTATCAGAAATCTTAAATTCTAGATGTAATCTCATAACAGACGCAAGTATTCCGGTAGCACAGCCAAATGTGGAAATAGCTTCTATAAAGAACCATCAGGTTAAGCAGAATTCTAGATAATAAAGATCATTAATATATTTATTAACTAGTAAGTTAAAAGAGACTTTTCATATGACACAGTTCTGTAAAAATAACTAAGAATGACTCAATGTTAGAAATTACTGTGAACACTGAATTTTTTCCCCTCCTTCATTTACCCTAGAATATCATTCCCGTTTTCCCTTCATCTTAAAGAACAAATGTTCCTTAAGCAAACTGTTTTCTGATTTCTAGCAGCAGGGCTGGACTCTGGTGCACATGCTGCACTTCCAGAAGATGGAAACTGTTTGAACGCCGACAGATATAGTTACTACTGACTTTTTTTTTTTTCAGACGAAAACTTCTGCCTGCTTAAGTGGCAGGAGAACATTTGCCTCAGGAGACAAAGGCAGGAGGAACAATAAAACAAAAAAAACATACAGAAATGGTACTCCAATGTGTCAAAAAGCAATTATCAGATGGTCTGAAGAGGTATAAAAGAATGTAATATATTCCTGCTTTCATCTAGAGATATATAACAGCCTGAGGAATACCATGAAAAATGCAGAAAAATAACTACTGCTCTCTCTTCACATTGCTAAACCAGAAAGGTTTTTTCAATTCGTCTCCTGCATGTATCACCATCTGCACCAGTTATAAGTAAGGAGGAAATACTCCATTTCTTGTATTTCTAATCCCTAATAAAATGAGTACATCCCAAGAAGAAAAGGGCTGCAAGTGTAAATCTTGTCATTCCCCCATCTCACAGGGGGCAGAGCAGGACAGGGTCAGGGAGGAGGGAGCCAGAGGAGGCTGCAGACACTACTTCTGTAGTGACCTTTCTGGTTATCAGTGTGTCCAATAAGTTACTTGTTACATTTTTTCTGGTGAATTTTTATACCCTGACTAGCTTAAAAGCTGCCCTTCAGTTATTGGAGAGGAGTAAGAATATCACAGGTGACCAGAGTGAGAATTCACATGCAAAGATCATAGAAAGCCATCCTATAGAAATACACCATGGTCACAGGGGCAAGCCCTCACGTTAACCAGCGTCTCAGTTAGTGACAGAATGGTAAGTGAGAAACAGAGCTGCTCACACACAACAGGTACATGCAAATTAGTACATGAGAACAGTGATTCAGGGCCAATCTGCTTTCCATTGGTGCTTTCAGAAATGACCTGCTTGACTGGAGTATGATGGACTAAAAGTCCCCCCCCACTCCACTGAGGCAATTGTTTTAGAAAGATATTCCTACAGTGATTTTTAAAAAAATTTAAAAAAAAAAGAAAGTCAAGCTTTTCTTGCAATCACATCCTCCAAAACTTGTAAAATTCTTTTTTGCTAAAGCCTTCAAAGATTATAGGTGGAAGAATACATATATCACAGTAAATTTAACAGCTTCCATAATTAATTTTTAGTAAAAAGCCAAGAAGTGGCCATCAGCTGCCTCAGTGCCTCAGAGGACATCATCAGCTTGTCCTCCTTTATCTAACTTCAGTAAAATATTTATTTGCAACTTAACTTCATTAAATTACTCTAGGTATTCTGGAAATCTCTGATCGTAATTGTATTTACACATTGCTGCACCCCTTCATCTCTCATCTGTTTTTCTCTGGTTATTCCTACCTGACCAAATAATTAAAAGCGGCTAAAAGCAGCCTCTCATTACATCACATAACTGATAGTTAAAGGATGAACCTTCACCAGAATGTACCAAACCATGCTATGTTTGTAATCAACAGTGTAAGGTGCCACTTCAAGCGCTCGATCAAGTATTTAAAGGGGAAAAAAATCATCAAATTGCTGAACTCCTCTCCAAAAACAAGGGCTAGAAATTTGCTACTTAAAAAAAGGTGAGATTCTGAGATTTCTGATAGAATCAAACTTTAAGAACAAGGTCTTCCCACCATGAGATGTGCAGTAAGCACCACTGAACAAACAAAACTGTCAATAACCACCAAAAGAAAAGTATTCCTAGGCAGGGGTGGAATATTTTAAAAAGACAGAGAGAGAAAAAGAAATTTACACACAGTGTGGCTTTCTATAGATCTACAGTTACTTACTTATAATGGTTTCATGGCTTTCCTTGCAAAAATATTTACTAATCCTATTCTCTAAAGAGAAAAAGACACTTGTTTTCATACAGAACAACAAAAAACACCAAAACTTCCAGAATTTGTTACTAACAAATTTAAGTGCAATAGGTTTTGAAAAGTATGGCAACACCACAAAGCTTGTTATTCACTAGCTAGCTATAGAGAGTAAATCAACAGTTTACTAAGAATACCCTAATGACTGAAAATACTCAAGAATGGATCAAATGAAACCTCACAAAGGACTCTTATAAAACAAATTCAGCAAAGCTAAGGTCTCTCTCAAAGGCATCTGAAACTGAAGTCCTAAACAAACTACCCTGAAAAACTTTTTTGACACACCATTTCCAAATTAAATGTATGTCACTATCATATGGGCCCTTGAAATTGCTAAGTTAATTTACTGATGCATACAACTGAAATTAAACATACAGTTTCTCAAACTCTGTATTTATTCCCTGTGGGTAAACAAAAAAAAACTATCTTAAACTGATCAGGCTCCTAAAAAAATAGTTAAAAAAACCCCAGTACTTCAAGTTGGGTTTGGGGTTTTTTTTCTTCTTTGGCTGCAAAAAATTCTTCTGTCCTATGCTGTTAAATCACTCTGAAAAACATTCCAATTAAAAAAAAGCAAAACAAAACAAAGCAACCAGTTAAAAGCTCCACTCGTTTTTCTATTCCTTCCTCAGAACAGTGTGCCTTCACTTCCTACCACTCCTTGCTCTCACCACATTTGAGGTGGGTGAGGGGTCGTTTTGAAATAACTATTTGCCTGGATCCCCATTCACAAATCCTGATGTTATGGGAAGGCACCGTCAGATTCTGAAGAGATGAACTAAATCCTTATTGCCAACTACTACAAAGTACAAATTGGTGTTGAGGCTTAAATAAGAGAATC
This sequence comes from Atrichornis clamosus, assembly GCA_013400975.1. Classification (NCBI taxonomy): domain Eukaryota; kingdom Metazoa; phylum Chordata; class Aves; order Passeriformes; family Menuridae; genus Atrichornis; species Atrichornis clamosus. The sequence goes on along the minus strand of WBMZ01004613.1, from coordinate 94,277 downwards.
CACCCATTCCTACAGTTTCAGAACGAGCAATGAGTTGTTTCAGTTCTTATTTTTCTCCGTCTTTTGCTTTAGTTACTTTAGATCAACCCAAGAATCAAAAATTCTTCTCTTGTAATCTTTTTCTCTAATTCTTCTTTTGAATTTCATTCTGATCCTCTTTTGCCTTCTACACAGTCAGGATTTTTATCCCACTAACACCTTGCTTGGTGCTACATAGCTCTTGCTATTCAATATATGAAAGCAGGGAGCACACCAAACCAACTTAATCTGAAATAGAAAAGTTTGTTCTAGTGTACTATGGAATTTGATCAGATGGCTGTTAAAACTCACCGTTTTGCTTTTTCTAGTATGAGATTTAAAAGATATTCTCTCCTTGGGACCTTCAAAGCTGCTCATCTCCGATTATGAACAAAAGAAGAGGCAAAGTAACAATTTGTCTAAGTCATTTCTAGAGGGATCTTGTTCATTTGTTCACAAAATATGACTATCAAGACAGAGCAAAGCTAGAACAAAAGATAGTTTGAAATATGTTTCACAGTGGACTACAGGTCTTGCACATCTCCCCTCTTTCTGAGTGAGCCTAGCAGAGCTAATATCGGTTCTTCTTTGCAAGACAGCCACTTATGAACTCAATACATACACTACCTTGATTGAAAAATCCTGTAACTGTGGGATAATAAAACTGATTGAGAAACACGTGCACTTCCTGATAAGCCTGTAAGGCCTGTCTTGAACACTGAGTAATTATCCACAATGTAATCTGACCGAGTGAAGATATATGTAACCTTCCTCTCTGGCACTCTGTTCTGAGCAAAGCATGAGAGAGGGCCCATGGCACTCATCAGTGTAGACAAAGGGAGCAAAAAGACGAACGAGAAGCTCCTGACAGTGTACACATGGAGCCTCACCTCTAAGCACTTTTTTAAAACAGAGGAAGGCACCCTATTTACAGACTGAAATATTCCTTGCTACAAACATGCTCGCAAGAACACCATAAAGCATCAAATAGTCACCAGTTATTTCAGAAAATTTCTTCTGAGAAATAAAACCTCAGATTTCAGTTATCCTGAAAATCACACGGAGCCAGGGAGGTGTAAGAAAACTCACAAAAGTTCATCCACTGCAGCTCTGGTGAACAAGCCAATATTTGATGTCTAAGCGACAACATTATGAACTCTAGCAAATGACACAGTGTGCAAACAGACTCAAGCCAGACTTTATCTCTCATTAAGAAGTGAAGTAGGTATAAGCACACATTTACATTACCTGGTTTGAATGAATAAATAAGTCAGCCTGCTTGCTTTCAGTAGCAGATGTGAGCCATACACTAACGCAAGGACAATACACAAACAGATCTGTTTATTTCAGCTTAGGATAGCAACGTATTGGCATCCAAATTGCTGTGATCCATACACAGCCTTGCACAGAAACCTTTTTAGTAGACCTGCTATAATAATTAATACATTTTAAGTCCCAGGATTTATTATTTCAACTTACCAGTAAATAGGTCTTTCTGAACTAAAGGTGACTTGAGAATTACATGCACAATCTATCCTACTAATTAGCAGTCTGAAATACATATTTCAAATTAAAATCAGCTTAAGCAAAACATAATTGCTAAAAAAAATATTCAAAGCTATAGCTACTTTTTTTTGAAGCATTATACATTTTGTCTGAAGTGATGACATGTTTTTTTGAAGGCTGCTAGCAGTCTACATGTAGTAGAGTTGAGCAAGTGCTGAACACATAACTTTGTACTCAAATAGGACAAAAGAACTAATCTTTAAAAAGCAAAACTTACGTGGGAAAATTCACCGAATCATACATACCAGTATTTTATTCAGGTCTGTAATGACTAAAAAAATAACAGGTATGGCTACACATACTGACAGGTACCATACAGAATTCTGAATCTCAAAAAACAGTCATCCCAAATCATAGGTAAATGTATAAAGTAGATGTTTCCGTATCTACCCAAAAATCATAGTAGAATCACAGAATCCCTTAGGTTGAAAACCAACTTTTAGATCACCAAGTCCAGCCGTTAACCCAGCACCGCCAAGTCCACCTCTAGGCTACGTCTACACATCTTTTAAACACCTCTAGGGCTGGTGACTCAATCACTTCCCCAGGCTTCCTGTTCCAATGCTTGTCAAACCCTATATATGAAGAAATTTTTCTTAATATCCAATCTAAAAACCTTCCCTGACACAACTTGAGGCCATTTCCTCTTATCCTATCATTTATTACTTGGGAGAAGAGACCGGCCCCCACCTGGTTACAACCTCCTTTCAGGTGGTTTTAGAGAGCAATAAGGTCCCTCCTGAGCCTTTTCTCCAGGTTAAACACCCCCAGTTCCTCCTTAGGTAGCCCTACCCCTCCTAAGACTTGTTATCTAGACATTTCACTTCACTGCTCTCCTTTAGACACACTTTATGTTCAGGCTTACACTACTCATGTATTTTACCAAGTGATTATAACCTGAATGAAGGTTGAAGTGAACTTAAGCAAAACAAGAAAATTAAACAAAAATATCATTCTGTGTAACATACCTCCCATTAACTGTAGTATACTTGATCACATCTCCTGGCAGGACCACTGATAACTCAATATCTTTATCAATTACATTCTCTTTCTGTTCCATGATGAGGTTGGTTGGCTCTGTGTTATCAAACGGAGAAACAGTAATGGGTTTTCTTTCAGATGGAGGAGGTGGTGCTTTAGATTTTCTTCTGAAATAAACAAATAAAAATTAAAAATCAAGTCTATATTTGTACATATGATTCCATACTGGCAAACTAACAAGTCTCAAAACAGAAATGAAGGACACTTTATTCTTTTCTAAAGTCATATGTTCAACAAAGGGATGAGAAAATATTTTAAACTTACAATCAGTGGTGACAGAAGACACAATAGGCTAAAGTATCTATCACAACAACAACAACAAAAGCCCAATAAAGATCAGGCCAAATAGGTGTTTTTTGATGTACCATAAAAAAGCAAATTAGTTTGCTGGGGGAGTTTTTTCTCCCTTGGGTTTTGTAAAGACCCTATTTGTGCATTTTCCAAAGAGATTTACTGGATTGGTATAAACAGAAATATTGTACTACGCAGTACGAAGCCAAATTGCATTACCAGTTTGCTTAATGTAGGATAGATACGAGGGAATAGCGACACTTTTCCTCCACAAATTTTTCTTTTGATTATTAAAATTATTCAAACAAATCCTACCAGATCTACATTATTTACTTCTATACAGTAATAAAATAACAGTATAACCAATTTTACTGTGTTGTAATATTTCTTGACATTTCAGTCACAATAAGCTTTCACATATTCCCCTCACCTGTGCTGATTTCCTATTTTAATTTTCTCGATAGCGTTTCCCATCTTAGTGACCAGCCAGTTTACTCTTGAATGCAAGAAGTGATCACTAAATTTCACTTATTTCACTTTAAAAAATTCCAAAACAGCATAAAACTTTCTACGTCTCTTAATATATACATGTTACAGTAAATTCTGAATGCAGGACTCTCATGTCCTATGACATATAATCCAACATCTCTCTATATTTAAATAACTCTCCACAATTAACCAATATATTCAGAAGGAGAAGATACTATTATTAAGAATTTTACCATTAGAAAAAAACCCAAAACACAGACAAGACTCATTACTTCATGAGAGCCTTTGAATTTCTTATGAACATTCTTTTGAAAAGCTTGAATGGAGCCACATTCACAGAAAGTTAAAATACATTTCAAACATAATACACAAAGGCTTCAAAAATATGCTTGTCATTTAGATGGAGCTGTACCAAAGCTTGTTTACTTTAAACCTAACAAAAGAAATTAACTTCTATAATTGTCCTAAAGAATTGAAACAAAAAATCTAGCATACAACAACTAGAAACACACAGCTTTCTTGGGAAGACAAAGTTTAAAGTCACTCACAATGAAGAACAAACAAGGTCCAGAGCAGCATTGCAAAAAACAACTGTAACGAGACTTCACATGACTGATCTGTTGCTGAAAGTGCTTAGAGTTTTGAACTTCAGAACTCTGTGCTGAATAATTAACTATTCACAGCCCCTCAGAGCTAATCCAGAGTACTCACAGGCCTTCAAAACCACTGAATGAGGATCTGCATTCAAAATTTGTACCTCCTCTCTCTTAATGTTTTGAATTAGTTTGGTGTGCTCTGCATACAATTCAAGATGTGCAACATGAGCTGAAAATTTAACTTTGGTCTTCAGAGCAACTTGCCTGGGTTGTTTCAGGGTTACATGAACATTTCAAAATGTATGAATTAAATTTCTTTTTACTTCTCCATTACTTCTTTGGAGGTTTTCTGGCAAGATGTTTTGCTTTCGTATAACCGCCAAATATAAATTATTAGCTAGTACAGAGCATCAATACAACTATTAAAAATAAATAAAAGCGTAAAAACATAAAAACTCACCCTATGACATTAATACCAAAAACCCCAAAGTGAAAGGGTAATGCTTGTCTCCTCTTCTTTACTCTTTCTTACATTTTTAACTTCAAATGACTTCAAATAACTGTTAAAAGCTATTTATCACAGAATATAATCTTTGAAGAAGTGTCACAGAAAGATTTAGTTTCAAACACTAGTGGACTCTTATTTTCCATTAAGCAGACAAGTACAGTTTTATTACTGGAACTCTACTATCACTAGAGTATTTAATGACATACAGCAATACATGCACAATTCACATCAGTAAAATCCTGCTTTGTTCATACAGTGTTTAACTTACACTGTAGAGAGCTAAAACTCACCAATTACTCTTATCAAAATATGTGCAGCAGCTTGATAGATGAAGTTCCACATATTCATAAAGAACACACACAGGGTCAGGCAGCCTAACAAGGTCACTGAAGCCTCTCATCCCCCACTGCAGAGCTACATACCCTACCCATTTCTAGAAAATCTGGATGTGCTTTATGGTTAGTTATGCTTACATGTCCCACTCCACATGAAGGACAAAAAATCCCCCAGTGTACTTTCTCAGAAGCCATGGCAAGTCTTTGGCAACCTCTTACCAAACAACAGCGCTTTCATTTTCTGTTTCCAGATGCCATGTCTCTTTTTTTCTTCAGTTCTCACCAATTCTCTCATCTCTCCTTCTTAGCCCAAATTATTTGCATTTGTCTTTCAGCTTTTTTCATTATCTGAATTTGCATTTCTACTTTACAGAGGAGCAGCTGCCTGAGAGGCAGGCCGGGCTGCACTCCCAGCCCCAGAGCTGGTACTGGACAGCAAGAGCAATTCAACTGATCATGATTACATGTACAGGTGATAGTGGAAACACACTTGCAGGGGTAGTTTTTACCTACAAACCCTCCTCTTCCTATTTTGCAATTCAATAAGCTGACACAGGTGATTTTCTCACCAAGCCATCCTCGACATATCCTTGTATTCAAACACCAAAAGTAACTCCAAGTCTACACTGACATTTCAAATACTCCTCCATGATAAAGAACCAACAAAAGCCTGGTTCGTTCTTGCCTCTTAACCTATACCAGGTATTCAGCAAACCAAGAGCGCTGTTGATTTGTAATGATTTTGCTAAAAAGTCAGAGTTGTTAAGCTAGTTTCTTCTCCTGAAAATAAAACCTGTTATTTTAGTAAGACAACATACAATCAGAACAAAGAGAACAATTCCCAATCGTATCAAAACACTTCAGAGGTGTCCTGGGCTTGCAAGGCCTGGGTTTTGGTAGCGGGGGGGGCTACAGGAGTGGCTTCTGTGAGAAGCTGCTAGAAGCCCCACCATCCTGTCCAGCAGAACCAACGTCGGGCTGGCTGCAAAGATGGACATGCTGTAGGCCAAGGCTGGGCCAATTAGAAATAGCGGTAACGCCTCTGTGATAACAGATTCAAGAAGAAAATCAAACAATCCTAGTGGCACAGTTTTAATTTCAGCCAGAGAAGAGGGGGAGAATGAGAAGATGTGAGGAGAAAACAACTATGGGGACACCAAGGTCAGTTCAGAAGGACTGGGAGGAGGTGCTCTAGGAGCTGGAGCCGAGATTCCTCTGCGGCCCATGGTGAAGGCTGTGGTGAAGGCCATTGTGAAGCAGCTGTGCCCCTGCAGCCCATGGAGGAGCCCACACCAGAGCAGGTGGACACTTGGAAGGAGACTGCACCCCATGGAGGAGTGACCCACACCGCAGCAGCTTGAGGGGGGCTGCTGCCCGTGGGGATGGACTCACGTTGCAGCAGTTCACAGAGGGCTCCTGCTCATGAGATGGACTCACATCAGAGAAGTTCATGGAGAACTGTCTCCCGTGGGAAGGTACCCCATAGAACAGCAGAGGAAAATGACTCCTCTCCTGAGCAGCGGAAGAAGCCACAGATGATGGACTGACCAAAACCCCCATTCCCTGTCTCCCTGCACCATTGGGGTAGGAGGTAGAGCTGGGAGGAGGGAGTGGTGGGGGGAAGGTGTTTTCTAAGGACTAATTTTACTTCTCATTATCCTGTTCTGTTTCTGTAAGTGTAATAAATTCACTTTCATATCTTTAAGCTTGAGCCTGTTTTTGCCTGTGATCTCTCCAGTCCCTATCTCTCGTGGGTGCCTGACATCCAGCCAGGGTCAACAAGGGGCCAGAAAAAAGGTCCTCAGTAAGTGGTCTTAGTTACAGCCCCTTTCATGTTCAGATAGCTTCCAGAACTGCTAGGACCTAAGCCAAACTGTTCTAATTTGCAAAGTAAACATTAGAAGGAGTTAAAACAACCAAAAACATGCTCTTCATTTCCATGGCTACTATAGAATTACAGTAAAGCTGCAGGAAAAATCAAAGTGCAGCTCTTTAGCTACGAATTAGCTAATACAGAGGGAATTGAAAGAGAAATTTTAACCAAATGAGACCACAACTCACAACAAGATCTCCTCTGGAAATTGTGCTACAGTATCCTACACAATGTGGGCCCTCCATCATTCCTTGTTTCCTCGGGTCCCAGCGCCATCGGCTGGCTAACCTTCCCTTTATACCAGGCGTTCAAACTGCCCAATCTCAACTCTCTGGAAGGGATATGCTCCCCACTGTTTATCATCAGATAAACAATTCCAGCAACATAGTCTCTTCTACAGCAATGTTCTGCTTAAACAAACGCTTAAGACGAAGCAGAAAAAATAAATAAATGTTTCTTTTGTGATTCTTTCTAGCCCTGGAAAAGGCAGTCAGAGAGACACTCACAATCCTCTCACAGGGACCCACAAACACAAGGTGGTGCAGCCTGGACAGAGTTTCTATTTCCCTTGTTACCAGAGCACCTGGTGCCCCCTGCTTATGCCAAGGTGTTCAACTGGCCCTCATCTAGTAGAGATTATATTGTTCTCCAGAGAACTGAGTCATATCTCTTAGAAATTTAAATTTCTGAGGTCCCACCTGCAATTCCCGACAGCATGTGTAGCAGAATACAATTCCTGTATTAAGAATTCTTTCAGACAAATGCAAATACAAGACTATCATTTTGTTAAGAAAAACAGTACAACTTTAAAATCAAATCCAAGGCCATTAAGTCAACATTTTATGTGTTTCAGATCCTACTTCTACAGAATAAAATGTCATTATTGTATCTCAACAGCTTTCAAGCTTGCAAAGAAAAATAATAACAGTGTCAGTGATCTGGATGCATAGAAGCCTTTTTAAAATAAAGGTCTGACACCGTAAATAAATAATGAATCTATTTATTTGATTTTCAAAAAATTCCTGTTAGAAAGTTACAAGCAGTATGTTTTCAACTATAAGTAAGTAGAGAAAGGCACTATAAAATAATGAGAAATACTTGAACTGACAGTCACCTGGATATTACAGTTGTCACCAGCACTTCCTTTCAATAAGAATCTCTTGCCCAAAAAAAGGAGGAAAAAAAAAAAAAAGAGGAAACCTATCTACTAGATTAGTGTACAGCCAAAGGCTACAGCATCAAGGAATATTACTGTTTACAGTGCTTCACTTCCCATTTGGAACACAATTACATGAGACTATACAAAGACATCTTGATAGCACTCTCACTGAAATTATTTTAAATCTAACATCAGAATCTTTTCTCAAGTTTTCTATAGCAATCACCTAGGACAGGAAAGGTCGTAAGGATCTTACTTGCAATTCAGTCATCCCTCAGGTACTGAAATAGTTCATTAAACATAGTGCAATAAAAACCTTCTATGCACAACAGATAGACATCAGCTGCTTAATTTGACTCATGGCACTATGAAGAACATTGGTTTATTCAAAAAGCAACTACTTTTATTTTTTCAAACTTTACAAAATTATATTTGTCAAAATAACAAGCAGCACTCAGTTTCATTTTCACTCAAAGTCAGAAAAGGATCTAACTCTACTAAGATCATAAGAGGAAAAAGGCCACTGCAACAAAGCTTATTCTAGAGCTTTTCTTGTCTTCAACCTCTCATCCCAGGCAATTATTATAATGCTCTCCAGACTATTACAATAATGCCTTCACTGCCACATCATAGAAGCACAGCCAAAACCTTGCACATCATCTTCTCAGATAAGGAACACTTGAACAAGAGTTCAGGCCTATATTAATAACATTAATTTGGGGTTTTTTTTCAATGACACATCAATTTGGTCAACAGGTATACAAAATATTTAGGCTCCTAGTTTCACCCATAAGCGTTCCCAGCCCAATACTCATCCTTAATACTCACAGAAAAGAAATTGTCTTCTAGACTAAGTTTATTCTGTTTCCTTCTTGTGGATAATGGTTTGACAGCATCACCAGTGTCTTCAACATCAAACACTACTTTCTAGGAAAAAGCTTGGAGACAACTGCAGCATTACTATCTGATCATCATAATCCAGCAAATGACTGAAGTTATCAAGGCAAGTAATTAAAAAAATCACTGCTATGTATTTCAGGCATATGTCTAGATGAATACATTCTTAAAAATAAATTCTGTTCATCTTGATAAATAATCAAGATTTATCAAATAATTACCAGGCGCACAGGTTTCTATACAAAATTTGGGCTGTCATAAGTGCTTAAAAAAAAGTTACTTTTAAGCTAAACATACTGTAGTATTCTAATATTTTTCCTTAACATTAAGCAGCCCAAATATTTGCTGCACCAGCCCCAGAGCATCTATGTAACATAACTATCAACCTTGATACTAGGCTTTCATCTCAACATCAATATCACTGTTTGATATACAATCTCACTCCTTATTTCTGGTATAAAAGAACCACTTGATGTTAAGATCAAGGTATGGATCAATGAGAGTCAAACAATGTCCATTCTTAGGTTATCCCTTCAAGCCAGGCTTATGATACATGTAGGACAAAGAAAAGGAAAAAAATATTTGCTGTAACTGCTCCACAGAGAAGTATGATCTTTCAGGTTCTAAAGTCATCCTTTTAGTTATGTGGGGAACAATGTGAGGTCATATTGTACAGATATTGTGTCTAGCAGGTGGCTCAGTAGGTACCAAGGAGAAAACCAATTTCAGAAACACATTTCAATTTCCAGGTAAAGGAACAAACATGGGCAATTTGTAAGTCTTTTGTGATAATGAGTTATTTTACAGTGCACTTCTCTATACAGATTCCCAAGACTGAAAGGATACAAATATTGTAAGTAATACTGATATTTTTAAAATATTAGACAAAAGTAAGATGGCATAAAATAAGGGTATATAGTCCTGCCAACACAATAATTTGTTTTGCAACTGATATATCAACTGACATGGCAGTAGTAATGATATGAGTGATAATATTAATAATTAAGTGATCTTTGAAGGTATCTCTATGGGTTTACTCTGTGAGGTTCCAGCAAACAACAAACGATCCAGATGCTCTCTTACTTTATTCAGATGACTGCTATAAAGAAAGCAAAAAAAAAAAAAAAAAAGAATTTCCACTCTCTTCCATAAATAAATTGGATCAAGAAAATGAGGCATCCCTGGAATCAGGACATGTTTTCAAAGGTCTTGTGAGAGAAGAAGTTTCCCTAGTCAATGGGATATGTGGATATACCCCCTAGCTAGCCTCATTGCTCTGAAGAAAAGAATTTTTTTTAAAAAAGTCTTATCCTAGAGAGAAATAAATCACAGTACTGGGACAGTAACCATGACAGTAAGGTGAAAGCTTAATGGAATCTTTGGATGTCTGGTTCAAACTAAAAGCAAGAAAGCAGGAAAGCAGTTCCCTCCAGACCATTTGGAACAGACACTTGCCCCCTCTGGTTGTCTGTCCCCATGGCAGTGAAAGTTTTGAAAACAGAAGCAACTGTATTTGAGCCGTAATTCATTAAATGTTTTCTCTCATTACAAGGAAAAAGGGGCAATTCAGAGACAATGTAAACACAAATCTGTATTATAGGCATGTTTTTAATTGTTACCCTCTTATCATTAAAGGGGCACCAACTCCAATATAAACATATAACATAATTAAAGTACAAATTTAAAACTTTTCTATTAAAAAATATTAAGTCATTGTCCTTCAAAGCCAAATCATAACTAATATTATGAAGATCTTTTCAAGCCACTTAAAACACATGAGAGACTCAACTCCTGAGATAAAATAGCTGCTGACTTAGTGTTGTCTTGTACCATCCAACAAAACACAATTAGCTCCTCTCTAGACATAAGAATTACCTTACTGTTAGGAAGACAGCCAAGAGCTCAGAATCCTAGCAGGCAACAGAGAATTAAAAAAAATTACCATCTCCTATAAAACAGCATAAAATTTATTATTATTATTGAGGAATTATACAAATGTGTTCTGTTACAAAAGTTTTGTTACAGCATATTCTGTTGTGCCAAGAGAAGTGTTTATTTCCTCCTGAAAAAAAAAAAAAAACAAACCAAAACCAAACCAAAACTAACAAATAAAGAGGTGTAGAGGAAAATTAGTTCCAATGACATTCTTCTAGGGATGTTAAGAACTTAGACTTCTGAAGTAAATAGGGCTAACACAAAATACAAATACAAACTTGGCATGTCCATGTGTGACATAGCTCTGCAGTAAGCAGATACTTATATCTGTTTTTGCAACCTTTTCACAAAGTAAAAATGCAAAAACTAACCTAAATTTTCTACCAAAAGAAAGAACAAAAAAATCTGAATGGCATTCAAAACTGTTAAAACCTTATATGGCTCACTTATCCTTTATTATATTTAGTTACAAAAACAGCCTGACAGAATGGAAGGAGAGCAGGGAAGAGAAAGCAGTAAATCTGTAACAGTAATTGAGTAATATATAACTGGCTGAATAAACAGGAAAAGAAAACAAAGAGCAGCTTGATCTGAAAGGGGGAGCTTAACCTTTGATACACTAATAAATCTAATACTTAAAACTCAAGCAAACGTATGTTACCTCCACTAAAAATAAATGCTCAAATCTTTTTCAAGAACTGCTAAAAAGGTTGTTCATACAGCTGTTTTTCTTCCATGACTAGTAAGGAAGTTCAAATAAGGGCTCTCAAATAGAACAAAACTTGAATCTGTCCTTCTGGCCATTATCTCCCAGTCATGAAAGCAGGTATAACACCACTGTCTTTTCAAAGCCTGCAGAAGAAGCACCCAGCTCTGCTCATGGCTTTTCCAGCTGCTATTCTGAACATCAATAGAAGTAAGAATTGTCAATTTGTCTGAGCTTTGCTGCTGCTGCTGCTTTACTCTCATGTTCAAAATCATGTTTTAGAAGTAACCCTGGAGGCAGGCACTGGATAGACTTAGAGGCTGGGAAAGGTAAAGAAAAGAAAAGCAGAGCCACTCAGTATCACAGCAGCCAGGAAAGAGGCTAATACCTACCCGTCCCTTTTTCCTCACATACACAGATGCCTCAAATACAGGTACGTGGGTGTAGATGTGGGTGGGTAATACATAAAGTAGTACAGGACAGCAGCTAAGATGCTCTACAGTAACAGGAAACACAAACTTTACCCCCTCTCCTACAGAAGGTTGGGTTCAACTGCAACAGTCCCACTTCCCAGCTGAAAATTCAGTCCAGGAAGAATAATTGAGAAAGCACAGCAAGGTAAGTTTGGAAAACACTGCAACTTATTTTCATTTTTCCTTCAGGTGCGTGGAACAGAACAAGCTTTCTCCCTTGTAGAAAGTTCTTCATCCACCAGAAGCCTTCTCTTAGCAGTTATGTCCTTTATCTACCTAGAGTCTGCTAACACTTAAAATGTCTTGTACATTTATATAACCAAGAAATAGGAGAGTTTAGTAGATTGAAGAACAGAGATGACATTAAGCATTGGAAGGGAATGGGAAGCAGGAAAGATTTCCTATCCTAAGCAAGAAGATTAAATATGTGTGTGTGTACAAATATATATATATATATACATACACACATCTCTGAGACAGATGAAGACTGGACAGAGAGTTCCTACACAGACAACCATGTCAGCAAATAAGGCATCCTTGTTCATTACAGGAAAGAAAATTAAAGAGGGGAAAAAAAAAAAGTTACGTTTAGCATTTTCTTTACTAGATTGCAAGAGAAGCATCTTGGCAGTTAGTATCCTGAAAGGTACGATGTAATAAAGAGGTTTCTCCCAAAGTATGAGGAACGTAGCTATAGTTCCCCAAACAGAAACACCAAGCATCTCAGGTTAACACTGCCTGCAAAACTAAGAAATGCTTTAAGTGCTTACCTGCTACCAGATTCTCCTGCTCATCTTTCACAGCTGCCTCATCAACAGTCACTTCCCTGCCTGCATCCTCCTCAGAAAGCAAAGTGGAAAAAACTTTTACCTTCAGGAACAGGGTCACATTTACTCTCTCCTCAAATGCCAGTGCTGCTGCTGGAGCCCCAGCCTCATCTCTTACACACTCTGCAAGGGGAGATGGGTGATACGAAGCACAGTCACAAGCCCCATCCCAGCTCTCTTCACAGCACAAGCCCCACCAGCAGTTTTCAAAGCCACCTTTGCGGCCGCGGACAGCAGGGGCTCCCTCCCCTTTGTCCTACTTTAACGTTAACTCCCTCATTGGCGGGCAGCTCAGGGCCCCAAAGGAATGCCCTTATTTCGTCTCCAAACTCATCCCCACCTGCACACAAGAGCTGTCATTAGTGCCTTTCTCTGCTTGTATCTGCACAGTCAAAATCCCCTGGATTCATTTCTTACTGGATTCTTGCAACAGGCAAGAAGAAATGAAATATTTATTTAAAGAAAGCTGGCTCCCAGAAGTATTTTGGATGACCCATTACTTCCATTAGAAAGCCTCTGCATTTTCTGTAAAAGGGTACAGGACTTCAGCATTAAAGTAGGAAAAAAAATCTTATTTATATAAAAATGATTGTAATCATCAGCTGTTAGCTCTGGGGAAGGTAAAGAAACTTTCCTAATGAATGCTTTGCTCTAACTGCTGAGTTTTTAACATGCTAATAGTTGATACAGTGCCAGCAGCATACTGACTTTTACAAGTTCCACTGAACGCTATTTCTTAAATTCTTTCTTTGTTGCTACAGCAAAGTGCATCTTGGCACTGTGCAGTTATTTAGGTATTTAGTCCACTTAGGTACTACAAAATTGTTTTAATGGTTTTCTTGATAAATGAAAGTGATATACAATATTCAAGGAATACACAGAATACACAGTAAGGATTCTTATTATATTAAACACTAAAAGAATTGACTTTTACAAGTTATTAATGCAACCACTGGGGGGTTTTTTCCCAACAAAATTTTAGATCAAAATCAGATGTAAGCAAATGAAATAAATCAGAAAAGCCTTACAGTCTGCTTGAAATAACAGCATTTCTCATTTTAAATAATCTCAATAACCTCATTTGACCTTCTAGGCACCTAACATCAACTTAAAATATGCAACAGCTTCTATACTCAGAAATGTATCACTGAAATTTCAGCAGTCTGTCCACATGGATAAATTTACAGGTCTTTATACACCCTCATCTTTGAGCCAGAAATGGGATTTTAAAAAGCTTTTGTAGAATAATTATGTACTTTGTCTGGAAAAGGACAACAGACATTAGTTCTTCTTTCTTTGTATATGCCTATAAATTCTGGCAATTTATGTACTGCCATACACCTGGATTCTGCATTCCCTCAAAGAAAAAGGAGTTATATGCTGCTGTAGGTATATAATTATTGGTAAATATTTTTCCTCACAACAGGTGTTAAGAAAACACAAGATAATACAAATATTACTTCAAAGCCATTCTGCTCATCATCTAAACAAGGAGAAAGAAGAATAATAGCTAAAACTGATTACACTACATTTCTGCTTACCTCTAAGATAGCACAAGTTCTTCTTCTCCATTAATATCAGGTGAGTTTCTTTCGATAGTGTATGGAGGTAGAAGGGAGGGAGTGTGTGTGTGCATGGCAAGCTCACTGTTGTTCCGTTCCGCTACTGCTGACATCAGTAAGCCTACCTATTTATAATCCCACCACCTGACCAAACAGCCTACAGAGTACATCTAGAGATTTGTATAGCCTGTAATCCTGGCATATCTACTTCAGCCAATTCAAAAGAGAGTATTAAGTAGCTTTGTTATGTCTCTGTGGCTTTATACCATAAAAAGAATCCAATCCTGTTTTCCGCACCCCTTTTATTTTTGCAAAACAAGTTTAATGGTCATTTTTAGAATTAGGACTAGTCCTTGTGTCCACACTTTTTAGCTTTCCCCATTTCTCTGTCTGTAAGACACCCAACTAAACAGCTCAGGTGAGCAAATTTTAGTGAATATTTAGACACCAGAGGCAAATACCCGTTTGCATTCAGTTAATTTGACCATCAGTACTACCTACAAGACTACTGAAACTTAAGATCTTCACAAATCACTTTCACAAAGTACAGTACTTATGCTATCATAAAAACGAAAAACCCCAACAACTCAAAAGTGTTTAAAGCAGGATAATTTACAGAAGCTTGACCTCATTGTCAATTAAAACCAGAAGCTGCTTAAAAGCAGCTTAAAAGGAATTCTGGATTCAGTTACCTCTTCCCAAAGTCAACCCTAACGCATACAAACATGGGAGGACTGCTTGCAGCTGAGTTCGCCCAGGCACTGGGAAGGAATGCAGTGAACAAACACTTTGGGCAAGGGCTGTCATCAGTGGCAACATTCTGCAGGTTTCTATCATTGGTAAGTGTTGCTTCTAGATCTGTATCAGGCCACAGTGTGTTTCGAAGTGGCTTGAGTACACTGCTTCAGTGAGAGGATAACATCTGTGTGAGTGCCTGTGCGCTGAGTGAACAACAGAACTGATGGTCCCTTATCTAACCCTTCTTACCTGAGAAGTCCTATCACCAGCATCCATCCCACATTAAGCCACACAAAACAGAAATCTAAGTCAGCTTTGCCTAAACGTGTGTAAGGTTGAATGAAACAATTAGATGAATCAGTTCTGTTCCAAGTCTGGTTGCACTCTGCAACCAAATTTCAACAGTTAACAATACAAAGAAAAAAAAAATCCTTGAAGCAATTTCACTTGTTTGATAAGCTGGGAAAGGCAATAATGCAGATGCAGCCAGGCTTGCAGGACAAGACTGCCAGTGGGAAAAGTTCTGGTGCATACAGGGTATCAGTGTTGGCTAAAACACCAACATATTGCCTATGCCTGGTTATGTCCCACACAGGACAAAACATTTGAGAATTTCACTTGGAGGCATTAACTATTATCTGGGTCTAATGGCTTTAGCTAGAAATATACAAATAATACTCACAATAATAAAATATCTGGGGCTTTTTAGTCATGCTGTCATCTTGCAGTACTGAATTTTACATACTGTTTATCTAGTTAGCAATTTCCTTCTTTTGGCTTTCAGAGTTAAAGCAATATATTTATCACTGTTGAAAAATCATATGGCTTTCATTCAGGAAGTGACCAATGGAATTTAATCCTACTGACCACACGCAAGTGCCCAACATTTGAGATAACCTTAAAGGAAAGAAAGGTTTTCCATTTCTACAAGAATGTACCTGGCCATTTTCTCTGCATCTGGCAGAGGTTACTTTTACTTTTTCCTCCACCAGCATAGACTATTAGTTTTTTGGGTTTGGCTTTGTTTTTTGGTTTTTTTTTTTTTGAAAGTTCCTAGAGCTCTTGTGGAAGGTAAAATGGTAAGAATTTTAAAAGATGACGTGGGAGGAGAGCTTACACAGGGTATTAGGAAAAAAACAACCACCATGTAAGGGAATGGAATTTAAAAGTTTTGTTAGAATTTGGATTACAATTTTAAAGTGCTTCTCATTTTCTCATAAAGCATCTACTTAAATTACAAATCCTGACGTTGCTGTGTAGCAAACACTTGCTAAAACTGAAGCATCAACTGAACAGTATTAGCAATGAAAGGCAATGTATGTGAATGGACCATAAACTGAAATTTATTATTTCTTGTGTGTGTTCTTTAAAAGAAGCAAATGATCTAATTTTGCTAAATAGAAAGACACTATAGGGCTAAATACAAAACACTTCCTAAAGAGGTCCCTGTACAGGTCACATTTTAGTACAGATATTTCATGCTCTTTAATCCATAGAATTGTTTCCAAGACCAAAAAGATATGAAGACTTGTATATCCTAGTGAGGAAAATATACCAGAACTTTCCCAATATTCATTTTTACATCTTTAATACCTTCAGATTCACTTGTCTGTGATTACCCAGAGCATTTAGTACTTCTGCAACAGGGAGGAAAAAAAAAAAAAAAAAGAAAAAAAACCAACAAACCCAAACCGCAACTCTAATATTCTGTTAGAACTCAATGAATGTGTATTACTTATCTGCACACGGAAAAGCTTCTCAGAATTATCTGATTTTAAAATCCCCAATAGGGACATATCTGTGAAGCTGGGAACTCTTTGAACCTATTGTCTCTATTGCTATAAACAAAAAACTTTTTATAAACTATCTGATATTTCATCTAAGCCTGAAATAGTAATAATTATTTTTTTTAAGTAATATCCATGAGAAATTAAAGTCTGAAAGCAGCAAGAATAGCAGGAAACCCAGATTACCAGGCTAAGAATAGGCATTCTTCCAGATTAAATTCCTGCTTTATTAAAGACACTATTTCTTCAGTTGCTTTGCACCTACTGAGATGTCATCTCGTCTATGATGGACCAACACAGTCAGTCTCCAGGGAAAGGCAAATAGTTTTGTTACATCAAAAAGAATTGGAGAAGAGAGCATAGACAAGAGGCTTCCAAATGGCTTGGAAGCAGACCAAGAACTTGTTTTTCTTATGCAAGTCACATATCAACAAGGAAAGTTGATTTTAGTTTGTATAATCACTCAACATTAGGGGTGACTTAATTATTTTACCATTAGTTAACATTTGGTTTAAGGATTTTATGCCTCTTCATTAGACAATTCCGTTGCATGTTCTCTTTTCACTTACTTGGAACAGTCAGAATGCAACAAATTGGTACATGTACAAAAGATAAATATAAGAACATAATGATGTGGTCTCTCAGCTCTCATGTCCCTTAAGCCATGTCATACCTTTGACCATCCCCCTTGATCCTCTCTGAACCTTCTTCTGTTTACTACATCCCTTTGGATATGATGGAGACCAGAACCATGCACTGTATTTTCATTAGAGATTTATACATTGGCAAAATTCCGCTTCCTCTTTTCTTCTCTGTTCCTTAGCTAATACACATGGCAAACTGATTTGCAGTAAGTCTATCTAAAGTGAATTTAATCTCATTTTATTATCCAATTATTTTTGTAAAATCCTTCTCTAAGTCTTTAGAGTCATATCTCCTCTTCTTACTCTCAATAATAACTTTTTACTGTCAAAGTGCCACCTCACTATTCAGCTGCTTTCCCAGATTATGAACATGTTGAACTAAGAGTTCCAGCACAGATCCCTGTGGAACTCCAAGGTGGCATGCCCTCATCTTCACAGCAGACCATTTCCTATATCACTACTCTTATTTGGGGGCAAATTATATAACCATGCAAGGTTCTCTGTCCTACGTTTGTTTAGTTTCCCTAAAAGGCTTTGGGGTAGAGACTAGAAGGAGCATTTTGAAGGATGAGCACAACTGAGCCAGCAGGCTTTTCCTCATACATTTGGTCAGTACATCCCTCAGATTCTTCTTCTGTTTTTACAGCCTTAAGACATTTATGCTGTAGAGACACTGCTATATCAAAGAGTTTCTAATTTTATTCTAACTGTGCTTGTTTTATCAGTCTGCAGAGAAATAGATTTTTATTCTTAAGTTCAGCCACCGAATTTATAGTTTGTCTTGAATACTAAGGCAGTACTTAGGAGCCCTCCGAAGCTGTCCTAGTTGCTGTGCAAATTCAGAACAAAAAGAGTGTGCCTACTCAGAAAACATTTGTGGACCAAAGGACAAGCCCATATTTTGGGCTGCCTGTTGACAGCATGACTTTCCTTAAACTGGTGCCTGATCCTTTCACCACTCTACCTCAATTACAACCTTTTACTTCATTTTCACATTATAGATCCTCTCTCTACCCAGCACAAAAGCTAATATACAAACATTAGCACATTTTTTGACCTTACTGAGCCATTATTTCATCACAGCTGCTAAGGATCTGCCTCACTGTGCCAGAATTGTTTCAGTACTTTCTTTCGTGACAATACTCTTTCCCACACCCCCGAGAGCAATTTCTGTAACTTTTTCCATGGGACCACCACCTTCTTCTCATCTAAGGCTCCACTTGCATTACACCTACAAACATCTGACAAGAATCTATAATATTTCTTCATAATACATGGCAGTACATTACAACTTCCCTCATTTTTAAGGTGAAAGAGATCCACAAATCAAGGGACTTGGGAAAGTTTGTGACAATTAAGCTCTACAGAGTAACATAAGAATGAACATAAAAGGAGCAGCAAAATCCCCAGCATCTGATGAGCAAAATGTTTCAGTTCATGTTCACTCAGTCAGAGAATGAGAGAATCATTAATAAAAGTTATCCAGAAGTTTTCTTTCACTTAAAACCAAAAAGAACTGTAAACTGCAAGACAATCCTCAACGTCTGAGTTTTGATGATTCAGACATACTTAAGAGAATATGACACTAAAATTAAGAGGTCATTAATTGCACAGAAATTACCATTTTGGAAATCAGTATCTCTTCCACCCCAAGTATACAAGTTACAATACAGAAATGTAAAAGTGAACTAAATACATCATTTAAGGGGTAAATGACACGTTACTACACAGTGGTAGGTAGTACTGCCATGGCACTGGTGGTTGCCAGGTAAAAAAGATAAGAAATAAGAGACAACTAGGTTTGTAAACTGAGGGATTTTTTTCCAGTATTTTTCATGTCAACTTGATATAGCTAGGTAACAGATGGTATATTATGTTTTTTCTGCCTTGACAGAATTTAAAAACAAGTTACAGATGGCTATAATGAAATCCTCATTAACACACTTATATTTTCACAGTTCAGTACAGCAATAATGAAACTTTCAGGTCTGGAATTTCCTGTTGGTTAATTAGTGGTTAGGTTAATAGCCTGAGGAAGTGCACAACCCAAAAAGTTTCCTTATTGTTTAATCATATAATTACTGTATTCATATTTCTGGGAAAGCTCTCAAGACAGATTTAATGTCACAGTAAAGCTACCTTTATAACCCTCTCTCTGTTTGTGACACAACTGTATTATTTTTATTTAGCAGAGCATGTGGGCAGGAAAGCCATGGATAGGCCTAATTCAGCTGCCTCTAGGAAGTTTCAGCTTGTTTTTATTTAAGAGATATCAACATAGAGAATTCTTCCAACACACATTACACCTACACCAAACACGCTCTACAGGAAAGCCACGAACAACAACTACTGGTCTATTGCTACAATGTTATCATAAAATCATTGATTAATGCTTAAATAATTACTTTTTAATCCCAGTTTATAATCCTCTACAAAAGTTTGAAATATGACATATCATTAACAGCACACCAAGATATCCCTAAATCTCAGATCTAGAAAGAGAGAAAAAACAAAACAGAATCACCACAAATCTTGTACTCAGGTTATTTCCATAAGTTAAGGTGCTGCTAGCCTAAGTTGCGTTACTAAACAATATGATTAAAATAGTAGTGAAAGATGTGGAATTCAGTGCTAAAAGCCTTCTGGATTTTAGTAACTCCACACTAGTCACTAACCGATGACACTGTTCCTTCACTGCCGTGCTCCTCATGCTCTGAAGTTAAGGCTGCAGCCAAAGACATACCCTGTGCCAGCCGTGCCTTCACCGGCTGGTGCAGCCACAGGCCAGGTAACCCACACCACACGTGGTGCTAAGGAATAAGGAAGCTTTGGCAGAACCAAGTCCCAAATTATTACTGAATGCTGCTGTTGAATTTTTTTTCTAACTGCCAACACCAAAAAAGCTACACTGAGAAACTGTGACACCCTTGTTACCAAGCACAGACAAACGCAGAGAACCATGCAGCTTTTTGAAGTGCTAGAGCTTCAAAAGAGGGTAACTACTGCCAAACCATCATGAAAGCAACATAATGTGGAAAACTTGACTTGTGACTGAAGCTACATAGTTAAAAAGAGACAGTATCCAAATATTTAAAAGTTGTAACACTAAAAACGTATTTTAAGCCAAGCAAATTCACTTATGACAGAGAACAGCAGAAAAAGAGAATTTGGATTCTCTAACAAACAAGAATTTGGATTCTGTAACAAACACATATTATTATTACTATTATGACTATTTTGTAATATTTTGGAGCCCTCCCATTTCTTCACAATTTATTTAGACATCATCAAGAAGGATTGAAACAGTATTATCACCCTTAACGAGCAGAAAGAGGAGTCATGCACTACAAAGACTTTCTGGAACACTAAATGTCACTAAGGGATTCAACAGTCAAAAAAATCCAAAAACAAATTGAAAAAAATCTACAGTGTTTTTAGAGAACTGAGAATTCCAGCTCCAAACAGAGTTAACTGTGCTTACTTAAATCACTCTCAGAGGCCTAGAAAGCTAATCAAAATATAACAAAGAAAATAAAGCTCCTACAATTATTTTCTTCTGGAAAATCCCATGTTTTAATTCAGAAACTTTCAGTTCCAGTTTCATTACATGTTTCCATAATCATATCCATTCCTTGACAGTACAGTCTGTACTTTGACAGATCTTTTTATGGCACACTTGCAGTAAGAAATCTAGATGTAGCTTTAATAAGAAGTTAAACAAGTTTCTTGTTCTGAATATTTGCACATAGTATAATGCTGGTTTTAAAATCCTGTACCTCTGCTCTAGTTCAGTAACACTCACTCTTCTCTTTCCCAAACAAAAAGTTAAAAACAATAGCAACATTTCAATGCTAAACAGCAGTTTGTGAAGCAAAGACACCTTGTGTTTGCTCCATTAAGCATTCCCTCACTCCATTCTTCAGAACAGTGCATTTGGTGCTGTTCTCTTAATGTTTTGAGTTCCTGTGCTTATCAGATGATAAAAAGAAAAAATTAAAAGAAAAAAGAACAAAATCAAACATTATACTGCAGTTATCAACTTTGTCCTGCAAGTTTCAGGTACTTCCTCAAAGTGAAGTAAATACAAGACAATGGAAAAATTATACAGTTTAATTGCACTAAGATAAATACCAAAATTTGTTATGAAAAGTGATCCCCTTTTTAATGATAACATCAAACAACTTAGACCAGAGTTTGTTTTACAGAAGCTGAAACTTATTTACAGGAGGGTCTTCATTCCAGAGGGGTAAGAAGTCATCTGGGGAGCAAAAGTTCATGGCTATAAAGATGGCACCTGGCAAGGAATATGCCTCAGGTTCCCTGCTACCCATAAGACAGGAATGAGGAAGAAAAATACAGTGTTCTTTCTTACTCAATATGCACACACATAACCTCCTTAATTCAGATAAGCATCTGTCTTTGGAATCAGTATCACAGACAACTAAACTCGGAGTGTATCACACCAGCTTCTGGAAGGGGCAGCTAGTCATGTTTGGGGATTCTCTCGAGCATTCTGAAGAAGAAAGGTCAAATCAACAAAGCCATAAAAATAAAAGATAAGGAAATATACCTTCCAAAATAAAGACTTCATTCTAGATAAAGCAGAAATGATATGATACACCTAACAAAACCGTTTAAAAATATCTCAAAGAAGATCAAATGTAATAGCTCAGCAGGATGAAAATATTATTTGTACCAAAAAATTTTTTTAAAGGTTCATTCAGTTTTCTCTGCTTCAAATCCTAATTCTATATTAATATTCAGAAGTGCAAGTGCTCCAGTCCTATTCAGCCTCTATTACATGTGGTTTTGACCCAGCACAGAGTATGCCCATCCAAGCCATGAGCAGCCACAGATTCTCCAGTGGGGAAATGGTGCCAAAGGCTTTACTGAGGTCCAGGTAAGCAACATCCACTAGGTGTTGTTATAGGAGTACACTAGGTTGGTCCAGCAGGACCTGCCTTTCCCGAACGCATGGTGGCTGGGACTGCTCCTCTGGTTGTCCTGTACACGCCACGTGGTATCACTCCAGATAATCTGCTCCGTAACCTTCCCTAACCGCATGGGGTGTGCAGCTCATCACACAGTGCTATACCTCTTGTGCAGACTGTCTGCCCTGTGCTATAGTACAAAAATGCTTAACAAGAGGTGACACGAGTATTCAAACACTTCTGTTTGTGTGGACTACAAATACTGAAATTCAAATGAAAAAGCTTATAAAGAACAAAATTAATGAAAGCAAGAGGGAAGAAATTCCAACAGCGCAGTTTAATGAAGCTGAGTTCTGCTAGATTAAAAAAGAAAGAGAGAGAGAGAAAGGAAAATATTTATTAACGCAGTAATAGGCCTCTTTTGCCATAGTAAGTTCACAAATGTTTCTAGGAGTCTGGTCTTGATGTGCTGCTAAAAAACCATTATACTGTCATAGTTATATACCAGTCAAAGAACATTTGGTTTGCTTTATCTGGTATTATCTACTTTTAAACTTAAGAATACAATACACCGAGTTTATATGACTCAGTGTTTTACTTTAGCCCTGTAAACATTGCAAGCCTTCAACAGAAAGGCAAACAGTTACAGTAAGTGACTGTTTCTGGCAATCAAAAAGTCCAAGTTAGACACAGCATATCCCAGAACGGAAGGAACAGCATGTATCAAAACTGGTTTTTTCTCTTTGAGCTTTTTGCTCTGTTTCCCCTCATCTCTTGTGGGCTGTCTGTAGAAACCAAAATGCATCTTTTCATAAAGGTTCCTAGAGACAAAGTTTTTCTGGTGAGCTCTTGTGACAATTTTTTAGATTTTATTTTGAAGAAAGACATAAAAGTACCTATCAAAAAGATATGGGGCAGGGCTTACAACACAGTCATGAATTTCACTTTCACAACAGCAAGCAGAGATTTTCTTTCCCAGTGAAATAAAGTGGCATCAGAGACACTGACAGGCTTTCATTCACAATGCTGAAGATTTACAAGAATTTGATACATAGTATAAAAGTTTTGAAATATATTATCTGAAATTAAATTACAGTCCCTTTGTGATCTATGGTATTGAATGAGACATTTTGCCAGGCAAAATTCTAATACAGCAAGGACTCAAGTCAGGACCTGTGATACACAAGAATGTACATGTACGTACATTTCCATATTCTGTTTTCTACTTTAAGAAAGAGTAATCAGAATTGTCCATGACTTACATTTGAGTCATTTTTAAAACAAAACTCAAAATTTAAAATACAATTAACTTGTTCCTTCTATTGCAATTTATATCAGCCTGAAGAGTTTCTGCAATAACTACCTTAAATCACAGACACTTTAGTTTACACATCCCCAATACTGCAGAAGCCTGATGCGCAGTAGAAAGAGTAAATAAGCTTCCTAAATAAAGACAAGTAATCAAAAACTTTTCTGTCCCTTTCCCTCACATCCACTTCTACCTTTGGTTGTTCCTACTTGGAAATCCAGACTTACCAAAACACGTATTTAACTGCAAGTATTATAGCACTCAAAACTGTTTCACAAAAACAAGGAATTTTAATTATTTCTCTGTAAACCTTTTGCTCATCATTTTGCTTGGACAACACACTGCATTTATAATAAAAATAATAAATAAAAAAGTGCAAACCTTCTTGATAAAGAATGGAAATCATTCTGCCAACATTGGAAAAAGAAAACTGCATTTTTATTTCTCACTATTTAAGACTTTCCAACTTTACTACAAAACTTTCCAACAAACAATACAAGTACAGACTGTAGTAACAGATAGTTCTGCTGACTTTCAGATTCTGCAGTAACTCAGACCCCACACTCATACAACTCTGCTTACATTTTACATGCAAAATACGTGAATTTGGAAAAAGAAACATTCACTTTCCAGAAAACGCCACACGTAACTTCAGTAATTAGGAGACAAATGTGAACGTAAGCACCTGCTTATCAGAGAAAGCCTGGACACATTAAGTATACAGCTTGACACTTACCATGCTCTCACATTTTTCATTTCTATTACAGAAAAATACAAAGCCCTCAACGGAGACGCTGAAGCCCAGAGGTGTCTCAATACCACATGCCAAGGCTTTGCTAGCCCAGACTTGATTTGTCCCCGCAGTCACTCGCCCTGCCCTGCCTCCGCACAGCGTGGGCAGCTCTGGGGCAGGCAGCAAGGGCAGGAAACCAAGGTAGCGCCATCGGGCCAACGGCAGAGCAACACACGCGTGGGAAGTGCCCTACCTTAAAATAAATACTTCAGCAGCAAGAAAATATTGTAAACGTGTTCAAAGTATTACAACAAAAACTCTTAAAACCTTAAAAGCACTGACTCAAATATGTATCCAAACACTAGGGTCAAGGGAGTGGCAGGCCAGCTTTTGGGGTACCGGGAGAGGGGTGGGCCGTGGCGGTAAGCCCAGGGAGCTGCTGCTGACTCCTGCACTGAGCAGGGCTGTTACTGCTCCCACTGAGCAGAGGGGGCTAGAGAGACTATTCTGTTGTTCCCTGCTGGAATGATAGTAAGAAAATACACATAGATAAAACCCTGCCTTGCATTCAGAGATATTACTAAAACTAAGCCGGCCGTGAGGAAGAAAACAAGTTCTTCTCCCCAAGGCATGCCAAGCAGGTGCAGTGCCGAAAAGTTCCTTCCTATGTGCTTGTTTGGTGTAAAATATCCTCAACATTTTATTACTTTCTGTATGTGAAAACCCAGTCTTAAACATGCAGGTGCTTATCCCACCAAGATTTGAGCAACTCTGAAAAATGGCGCAAGGCAGAGGTCTATTACCTCCAAGCATAACACTGCTTTTAAAAACAAAGTCTCTCTGACATCCTTTAGTTAAAGTCAACAAAAATGCAGACGTCTCAAATGCAAAATAATATCAACTCCATAAGCAAATCTCCATAAGCAATGTTGTGTCTACCTAGACACTCTAATTTTAAAGTTAAACCATCCGCCTAGAAAACTTCCTACCTGGAAATAAAATATTTACATACATAACACTGCTGGAACAGATGAGACCAAATATCATAGTCCTTCAATTTATTGCTGAGAACTGACATATTTTGCTTTCCAGCTCCAATGTGATCTTTCCTTTTCAATGACCAAGCCAGTCATTGCTTAGTGATATGATGCAATATTGCTCAGAAATTCTGATTCTTCATCTAAGCAGGTTTCAACAGGGACAAATAATGCTGAAGATAGGCAAAAAAAATGTGCTGTACTATCCTTGTTAGACCAGGTCTGCAGTCAGAAACACAGACATTTTAGAAGTTCACAAGAAATTTTTCCTGCTAGGGATAAGGCAACAGAAACTAGATGGTTTAATAGAAGCCATGAAGAAAGAAAGCCACAGGGTGGCACTGCAGGTAGCCTGTATTTTGAAATACTGGCTGTTTTCTTTTCTGGACAAATCAGAGCATATCTAATCCCATCTGTATAAAACAGGAGAGTGGTTCATTACTTCTTTTTCAAGCATTCTATTGTCCAACAACAATTATCCCTAGAATATTAATCACATCATAAAAGAGAAACCTACTTCAGAATTGTCAGGGTATTTTATAAATTTATAAAAAGGTATTTAAGAGCATTAATACAAGAATGCTATTGTAAAGATAGGCTAGAATTGATACATATTTTGGATTTATCAGTTCATTTTGAAAAAATTCAAGAAGAAATCTTCACAAAGCATGTGCATTTTTATACAAAAGCTAATGAATTACCTTCATACCATGACTTTTTACCGATGTTGAGATGGCAAAATCTCAAATAGTTCTCTCTTCCTCTGAGGAAGAACAGTATTAACTTACAAAAGTATATGAAAAAAGTCTTAACACTGCATTCAACACTATCACATCCTTTTAAAACACTTTCCTTCTCATATATAAAAGAATCATACGCAACTTCATCCAAAATAATTACTTACTACAGCAGTATTTCAAAGCTAAGACTTAGCTTAATGTGCTTTGTTGTCTTCCTCTCCCTCAAATTTCAATCCTTGCCATTTAAATTAAAGCAAAATCATTTGCAAAAAGTGCTGTTCCTGTTCATTTAGTGAAGAAACTGATTTTCAAAGAATGTTTGGAGGTCATCCAGGATTGCAAGTTACTTTCAACTATGTAAAACAAAATGTCCCTTCAAGAAATAAATTTGATATTCCAGTAGACTCTGAAGAGATAATATATGACTATGCACAACCATTTTAATTGCAGAAGTCCTAGATCATTTTAAGTTTTCAGTTTGAAATGATCAGAAACAGTCTCCCTTTGATGTTTCTCATAACAAATGAAAATAAACAAAAAGCTGTACTTTAGTTCTGTTGCAGCATAATATAAATTACAACATCAATTCATCTGCTATCATTTTTCTTACTCCAGAGGGCAAAATTCTAAAAAATAGAAAATTTTATCCCCTCAGACAGAAGTTCAAGAGTGGACTGGCAATTGTTCCAGCTGCCAAGTAACTATAAGCCTTTCTTTCTGCTACAAGATTGCTCCCTGTATTTTTAAAACTGTTTGTATATGGAGATTATTTTGCTATTAGATAGCATAAAATTAATATATTGGCAAAGAAATATGCCAAAATAGCTATGACTTTAACATTAGATAAGGCAGATGATTATGTAATAGTATTGGTTGCCAAAGCTATACAAATTTGATTTGAGCATATATTTGCCTACTTTGTGGACTTTTACTCTAAAGCACTCTACAAGGTAATAAAGATTTTCAGAATATATGCCTGACAAATATTAAATTAAAAAGTTAGTGACCTGGAAAAATAAATTGATTTTGGTACCAAAACCCCAGGGCCCGCTGTCAATATTCCTTAAAAAACATGTATTTAATAGAAAAGTAATTAAGGCACCTCCCCCTCAAAAAAACCCTCAAAACCAAAACTAAACACCAAAACCCACCAGCCAACCACAAAACACAAAGGAAAACACTTACTACTCTAAAGATTTGTGTATTATTATTTCCTCTGCTTGGAATGGGAGCAAGGGCTTCAATTGAAGTGTCGGTGTGCAGACACTGAGTGCAGCACTCCATACAGTAACTTCCCAGTTCATCAGTTCAACATGAACTATGATACTGTTTACATATAACACTGCAAAGTCATGCGCTGATGCCATTGATGGACGTGAACTCTGCTAATTCTAAATAAAACAACAATTTAAGCAAAAAACAGATGAAATCTAATATGCTTCTAATAGACTTCTCTGTCCCCCTCCATTGACACCTATGCCATTATTAATAGAAAGCTAAACAAAACTGGACAAATTTGGGAAGTAGATACATTGTCCATCAAGGTCATATCCTTAAAATATGGGCCTTGAGAAAGCTGTGTGTAAGAAGATATACGGAAGTAACTAGCATGTCTTTTGTTTGGATTCGGTTTTCTTCTGGTTTTTTCCTCCCTTACTTAAGCCAGATAAGTGTTCGTAGTTGATTTGTACATACTTTTCACAGCTTTGGATTAATGGCTCTGGACAGCACTAGAAAGCACACAAACTGCTAATTTGCTAGTCATATTTCTAAAAATCAAATTGCTGATCATAATTTTGAAACTAGCCAATGCATTAAGCTTTCATAGCTGGACATTAGTAACTGGAACAGCACTTGGTCTATGATACGTCATTACAGAATTTTCCATTCTAGGTAAGAGGTCACACACGCGTACAATCTCACCAAGGGAAAAAAAAAAATCAAATACCAAATTTGACTCATAAAATCAAATACCAAAGAAAGGACTCTGCCAATCCTAGTTCTGTCTCACCCAATGTAGAACAAACAAACAAGCCAAACAAATATTTTCACATCTCAGGTATCTGAGAACTTCAATCTATTTTTATGCAGATGACTAAATAGTTCCCTTCATTTTTCAAATACCCTTGCACAGAAGTATTTGGTCAAGAACATAAAGGACAGAAATTAAAAGGCTGCATAGCTTTTGTCACTGCAATGCTAAATATTTATATCCAATTCTTAACAACTGCAGTATCACACAATTTAATGCCCTTCCTCAAAAGTGCAATCAATATATAGCTCTAATTTCTGCACAACCCACAGGAATTTAGACATAAAAAAAATTTTAAAAGCCAAACAAAACCCTGCACACAACTATTCCTAGCCAGCACTGTGAGGCACATTCTTATATTCCCATGGAAAGTGAACAGCATGAGGAACATGGCTGCATGTTCCCTTGAGGCCAGGCACAACTGAACTGTTGGACAGAGGACAAGTTCTGGTCCCCATCACTTGCACATACACATAGATCATGGGAACTCATTTTCTCTGGGTCACTTGGCTACACAGCTGCATGTCTGTCATTTGTTTTTAGAACACAAATGTTTTCTTTTAAATGAACAGCCAATTACTGCATGGTCAAAAAAAAATCCAGAAGAGACAAAAATATCTGTATTGCTAGTATGGCATGCTTTACAGCATAAGCTAAACACACATGCAAAGCCAGTTTTGTACTGCTCAGCAAAGTGATCTTATGAGTACAAGTTCTGTCAAATTAAAAACTTAACAACAGGTGACTACTATCATCATATAACTCTCAGGATGAGTCCAAAATCTATGATGCAGAAGCCACATCCTACTATGCCAATCTTGTCTCTGTCTCACTTTCTACTCAGAAGACATGGAGACTTCTTTAACGATTTCAGTAGAACTGAGGAGTGAATGTAGGTGGGAATCTGATGTAATCATGTAACTGCAGCTACAGTAGTACATAAGTGATTCCGTGTTGAAAGCTCTGGGACAGCCACAAATTAAGTTGGTTGGACACAGTTGGTCTAGTATTGACTCAGACTTATTGAGAGGGATCAAAAAAATAGGCTACAGCTTTATTTGTCACTTCATATATGTACAGAGGATCAAACAAGCTCCGACTTGCTGCTATGAGATACCAGCAGTCACCTGTCAAATTAGGAGCTAAAGCAGGTAAAGACAGAGGAAACAGACTGAGTGATTCTGGAAGCCTCTTCATAAGGTCCACCAGCCTCTCACCATCTTCTCAATCTAAGGATCAGCCAGTGACTACACAACCTCACTGGACCCAATGCTAATCATGATATGAATTATGACACCACACCTTCCAAATACTCACCAGCAGCCTGGCTGAATCTCTTTGCTAAACAAAAAACAAAAGTAACATGGCTAAATAATGGATGTTTATAAAACACTTCACACCAGTGCACTATTTCTGTGCATGCAGTCACGTAGTTTCTCAAGCCTACCATTTTTATTCTCATCATTCCATTTTCTGCATATTTGCTGATGTGAAACAGGGTTGAACAGGGGATACCTCTGCCACAGCAGCATTGCAGACTGTGTGAAACATTTTTTCAGACTGCAAGTACAATCCAACAGCCTATAAAAATATTCTACATCATTAGCTTTCTGGTGTCACAAGTGGCTAATAAGAATACCAGGCGTCTGTCAAAAGCAAAGAATCATAATGACAAAACCTTCTGAGAAAACTGCAAGACAAATTTTACAGCTAGGCCAAGATATCCTTTCTCTGTCTTTTTACAATTACATGACTGCATAACTTTATCACAATTGATGCTGACTGGGTGAAGGAAATGACAGAATCATAGAATAATTTAGGTTGGACAACACCTTAAGATCATCAAGTCCTACCATAAACTTAATACTGCCAGGTTCTTACATTCTTCATTGGAGGGATGAAACTGCCTGTTCAGGTTGTTCACTCCTGTTCATATTTTTAAATTTTTTTTAAATAATAAAAAGATGAAAAGAAATCATCCTTTCCATTTTGGAAAAGGTACATACAAGTTTAGTTGCCAAACCATCCAGTTGCAGGCCTTGGTACCCCACCCTCTTTTATCATATAGTTCCTTCTGAAAAATCTCAATATTTTATTGCCGAATTCAAATTTGAAACTCCCACTTATAGAAAGCTAAGGGATGTAAATCATCTGCTTCCTTTCTTGGCATGCTGTGCCTCAAACGTGACACTGTTATGTTCAAATCAGACTAAATTACCAAGTCTAGACGTTTAAAGTGACATTAAGCAGACAATGTTGCGGCCAACACTTTCAATCCTTTGATATGGCAGTTTTATCTCTCACCAGTCTTGCTTACTTCCAACAAAATTATAGTATAATACAATTTAAAGAAATCAAAAAGCAAAACTATTACTTATTTCACTCAATTTGCTTTACATAATTAAGCTTAAAAGCAGACTGAATGATCTCTTATACTTACTATTATTTCAGTATTTCACTAATTGCAGCAGGAATCCTTACACCAGCTGACCAAATTAAAACAGAAGTCAGGGTATATCAGCTGGGCATATGAAATGCCACGGTGTAATGCAACTATTCTATTAGTTGAAACAGCTCAGATCAATAAAAATTGGTTCAGGCCAGGTTAGAGTACCTTCCAGAAAATACTGAACTTTTTCTGATGACAAAGCCAACATTTGACAATAGGAACCAGTGATATCCCTGACTGTTGTAGTTTAAAGCCTTACGTGAAGCAGCAGAGGTACTATGAAAAACATGCTACTTATGATTTGTTTTAATCTTCTTATTTCTTTTTACTGCTGAGGATCTTAGCATGTCAGAACAGAAGTTTGATAGTGAAAGAATCCATCAGAGTTTATCAGGTCCTTGTACTTAATTTCTTCATGATTTAATTCCCAAGATATCAGTTATTTTTCTGTTAATTGTAAGGCTAAAGAGAACCCCATGGAAGCAATAAGCAGCAGGAATTAAATAAACAGAAGACCGGATCTTTAATGTAAATGTGTTTCCTGAAGGAAAGGAGTAAATCAGTGCAGATAATGTAGTACAGAAGCAGGAAAAAAGTTTTACAAAAAAAATTTAAATCGCATATTCTAAAACAATCTGTTCAAAAGTTTTCTCCCTGGAACATAAGTAGCTCTTCAAAAACAGTGCCCTGCTGAGGAATTTACATACTTGCCAAGGTTTAAGTTACTAATCAAAAGCGACAGCTATTTGCTTTGTGGATGAAAAGTTGTAGTACTTGCTCAAAATTTAACAAAAACAAACAAGCAAACAAATGGCAATTATTTTAAAGTACAATACAAGTGCAGAGTGAGAACTGTCTGTGTTAGCGCCTGAGACAAGTACTCCAGAATACATCCCCCTTCGTTAGAAGTTTTAAGAAAAAGAATACTGGCAGTACAATTAAGAGGCCTTCAGAGTACTGAACCAGTTCAAATAATGTTTAATGCTTTTTAAATCCATCAGTTACAAGGTCACACCAGGGTAATTCCACAGCATGTCTCCTGATAACCATGCTTCTGGCCTGTTAAAGAACCATGCATTTATATGAACAGCTAGAATGTAAAACTTATCTTTAATAATCAGAGGTGCATGACTACTTAGATATTATATGCATTTTCCAAAATCACTAATTAGTCAACCGTAAATCATTGTCCTCATTTAATAAACCACTGCTACATCTGATAACTGACAAATATGTTTTCAAAAATTAGTTTCTGGCCCCAGAATAGGTCCCTCTTCACAGGAATTTTTTATCTCTACGTGCAATATATTATCCTCCCAAGTACATCCGATATAACTTGATCTGTACTACAGAAACTCCTTGTGTTTCAAAAAAAGACTTCATGCCTGATTAATTCCTACAGCTGTTTAGTACAGAAATGAAACAAGTTCAAGATTTTGAGACTTCCTCCTATTCTGCTCCTGTGAAAAAGCAGAAAGAAGCAGATTAGAGAGGTGTTACTTCCTCAAAAACACATCCATTACTTGTTATTGGAATACAGTCAAAACCTAGTTTTAAATATAGTTATTTTATCAACATCTATGATAACTAAAAAAAAAAAGGGAAAGTGGGTACCATAAGGAATCAGAAACTATGAAAAGCCGATACCAATAAGTACCCCAATAGCCTAAACACAGCTGCCTACATAAGCCTAAAAAGTTCCTACAACATCCTGCTCTCACAGAACTTCAGCAAAATGTAGGCAAATAATAGAATAGCTAGAATGAGTATCAAACTTGATGAAAACTGTATATTTGAAAGATTAATTTATATTTCAGTATAAAGCACAATTGATATCAAAACAATATTAAGTTTATGCTGTAAAACCTTCAAGAGTGAAGATTCTTTCAGGAGTGAATTATATCTGCTTCCCCTTAGAGTCCTGCACAACTGACTCACCATTGCTGCCTTTTCCCTTTCCTTCTCTGTTCCTCTGCTTCCATCTGCATGGTTTCCAGTCTGATTCATGGTCAGGGTTCTCACTGCAGGTAGGCTAACTCTGCTCTTGAGTACAAATGCTAAGAGGATGACAATGCTCTACTACTCAGAGTAAACTGCCATGCTAAAATCACTCTACCAAAATAGTTCTGGCTTTGAGGACTTATAAAAAAAAAAATTCTATAAAAACATATGTATATTGCAGGAATGTAGGTTTAACCTTTATCCTATATTTATTGTTGTTCCAGATTCACCTACTTCTGCCTAAGAGAAACTTACTTTTATTTCCTAAATAGCAATCTAGGCCATCCTACAGTGCACTACAGATCTACCATGGGGGTTGGACTAGATGATCTTCAAAGGTCAGTTCCAAGCCAAACAATTCTATGAATCTATTACTTCCCTGAAGAGAAAAATAAACTGGTGGAAACCAAAAGCAGAAGAGTATTTTGGCATACTTTCTCCCTGAGGAGAGAGAGAGTATACTTGGACGTAGTGCTTAGAAGGATAAAAACTTTTAAATTAATTTTAAAAACAAAGGCAACACCATTCTAACTGGCATCAGGAAACAGCAGAACAGCACACTGAGTGGAACAGGGCAAAGAAGTCCTTTAAAAGAGAATATGAGATCAAACCAAAAATGGCTTAGTCTACCAAACAAAAACTTAAAGGGGCTCTAAGTGAACTCAAAACAAAAAAGCAAGAAGAAGAAAAGGTCAGATCCTGGCAAGGGGAGAAAACCATCTGGCCATTTCCAGATGCCATGACTAACTGGACACAACCTGAACCAGCAGGGTTTAACAGGCAATGGGGAAACAATTCACATCCCCCTCAGTAAAATCACCTTTGACTTGAATATGGTAAAGGGGTTTTCTACTTGCTCTAAGCAACCATAAAGAGATAAAAATAACTACATTCTGTTTGTCCTATTGAATAGGGGATTAAAATAACTGGCAAGGTTTTAAGTCATGAGCTAGAGGTGGATTCACCAGGTCACAATTGGAAAAGGAGAACTGCCAGTCCTTGATAAGCATAGCAATTACCATTCTTTTATATACAGAACTACACTAAAGGAGTACAGCTTCCTTAAGCAGCAATAATAGCATATCCTTTGATTTATACAGCAGTCCTGCAGCAATGCAACCAACATCCTGTTTTCGTCTTAAAGTACAGCTGGGCAGTTTGTCTATGGGCTTTATTTATCAGAGTCCCTATGACTGAGTGCCTTGTCATTATGAGAAACAGCACCCTTCAACTTAGCAGCATTTTATCCTCATGGTTCTTTCCTTATGAAAATTCTTACATGGTACCTACCTGATCTACAGAGCACATAGATTAAGGTTAAAATGAGCTTTGACACACTGTGACTCGAGTTTATAAATGTTAGCTAAATAAAGTAACACACTTCTCCCACCCAGAATGTCATGTAAAAAACCCACCCGATAAAATTCAGAGAAAAGGGCTTTTCTTTATGGATTTCAAAGGAAAGAACAAAAATATCTAAGCTGCAAGATCTTCTAAAGCTTGTAAAACACACACAAATTCCTGATATCTGAAACCGTCTCTAAGTTCTCCCTGGATTTAGTTTTCCCTGAACATAGCAGCAAATCTCTGTAAAATGCCTAAAAGAATACACATCTAAAACTTTTGATTAGACATAATTCAGATTATTTAATAATTCTGTATCCTTTGTTATCACAACAGTAAGAATCCTGTCAAATGCAGTACTTTCCAGATTCTTACGCACAAAAGTAACCAGCCAAAGAGCATTTTAAATGATTTACATGCTCATACTCTGTAACCATGCAGTAACTCATGAACATGCCATTCACATGTTGTCACACTGTAGAAATAGAAAGACCAAGAGTGCTTAACTCTTAACCACTATATTTGTTCAAAACAGTTTTAGAAAAAATTGTTGCTTGTTGAATATATTAATTCACTAAAAACTTGTAAAATGAGGAAACTTTTGCTACCTACATCTACAAGACATCCACATTTTTCACCCGTTTATCCTGAAGCAAGTGGTAAGTTGTGTGTCAGCACAATCTCAGCAGAAACAAAATGGCAATTACTAATACCAACATAGGGCAAACTTCTTGTTTAGAAATTCATGGCCCTGATTGAAGAGCAATAGAAAAGCTAAGATTTGTCTACAACGGTCAAAAAAACAGCCTGTGGTAGTGGTAAAGATCAGGCAAAATTACCACCAATACTGCTAGAGCAGAAGACAAAGAGACAAGGTATGCAGATCAGAACATCACCTAGACCAGAGTATCGATTCTTGTCCTCAGTGGTAGGAGCTAGGTCTGGGACAAGCTGCAGGTAGTTCATTTGCTAAAATCTCTTCAAAATTTGTCATGATTTCCCCAAACTTAACTGCAGTAGATCAGTGCTTCACAGAGTACTGTCATAAAACTGAAGCTAACAAGTGGAAAACCAGAGCAATCAGTCAATTTGGATAAAAAGTACACGGGCAGCTATATACACAGACCATAGACGCAGAACAAGCCACAAACAAAGGACCACTAAAACTCAGCTGCAAACTCTGCGAACTTTTCAAAAGTTCACCCTCACCCTGCTGGGTAAAACTCTAAGTGCCAGTAACCTAAAGTCTGTGGATCTCTCCCAAGTGCCACATTTTCTCTCTCCCGGTAAATACGGGTTGGGTTGTCAATGTCTCCCAAAGGAGGAAATCCATGGAAAGAAAACTCACTTCATATCAGAGCAGAGATTCCAATTGTGGCTAATGGCCATCCCACTGTTCTTCTGACACACATAAAAATGATCAGATTTTCTGAAATTTTTATTACATGGATATAAAGTCTCTAGCAAAATGCTGTTAGCTTAAAGCAGAAGAGCTCTCTTTGGAACTAGAAATTCAAAGCTGACACTTCAAAAACATCCCAAACTATGATATCCTAAGGTGAATTCAGACAAAGAAACAAAAATCTTGTCTAACACCAAAAAAAAAGGAACTACCCCAGACTTCCATGATTACCAACAACTTATCACTGGCTTCTTCTGAGTGAAGAAAGGAACCTTAAGAAGTTGCAACAAACTTGCTCCACCAGCTCAACAGCAGCAACAAACATACTCAGTTTAGAACAAAGACACAGAAACTTCCTTCTACCTAGACAGTCCATAAGGATAGAGAAAGAGAATAAAGATGGCTTAGGGAGAAATGTAGGGAAAGAGAATAAAGATGGCTTAGGGAAAGAAGATGATTTCTCAGGCCACTTAGCCAAGGTAACACAGAAGTAAAACAAAGACTGCTTAGTTAAAGCAACAGGCAAGTGAAACAAAGGCTGCTTAGAATGAAGAAATAAAGACAGTATAATCAGAACGTAGTCCAGGTAAAAGAAGAAGTAACACTGTTTCTACATATATCAAAGATTGCGGAATAATGCAGAACTATAAGTAGAAAAATATGCATATGCTTAAGTAAGCAACTATCTAATACAATGGAGTAGTTATGTAGCTAAAAACGCGTGACCAAGTATACGATTGGCTAGGTAGGCGCGTGAACAGTAACGTAAGGACACGTGATCAGTAGTATTACTGGTTATCAAATACATAATTTGTAATGCTATTGGCTAAGATGATGTGCAGACTGTTATTAGAAATATTATAAAAAGACTCCGTAGACAATAATAAAAGTCTTTAGTCTGTGGTTATGCTGTGGACTGGAGTCCATGTGTTCTACAGTACACTACAGGGAGAGAAGTATGCAACCTCTGTTAATTACTCAATAACTATCAAAACCAAACAAACAAAATGGGGGGAAGAGAAAGAATTAATCTCCATATCCAGTGTCGGATCTTTGAATGAATCAGCCTTTCTCATATGGAGTCACCAAGCCACTTCTTTAGTCACTGTCACTTATATATTTAAGTGAAAATATCTGTTAATCAAAACCATTGATACACAATGGTACATAATACTGGTACAGCTGTGTCAGTTTGAGGAGGTGATTCATACTTTCTGAAGGATCTCATTTTATCATCAGAAGCCAGAAGTTTTTTAATGCATTGAGTTAAATGACTGTTCACAATTTCAGCCAATGCTATGCCATGTTTAGCTATGCCCTTTTGTCTTTGATGAAGTACCACATGGTCTTTTACAGACAGACTGGAGATCTTTCGACCAAGTGGAGCATGTATTCACATGATACCACAAACTGACTCAAGGAAACACTCAGTGTATGACTGAGATGTGAAATATGATGTGCCAGGATGTGGGAAAGGCCAATAAGTGTAGATAAAATTTTCCAGATCTCATTAGGCTTTTAAAATTATTTTTAAATGAAAACTAAAACATTATAAAATACTTCTAAACTTCAAGTTTTTGTTTCCATGTAATAGAAGAACTCTTCACATACTCAAACATTTTTCCTTTCTAAGAGTATGTTGGCTAATGAACTGCACACTTCTCAATTAACTAGGGTAGAATTTTGCAAGGCCATTTCTACCTTAAATTGCTAAAGCTCTTTCAAGAGGCTCTGACAAACACTTTTACAAAATAAACAATTCACTGGACACGTCATTTCCTACTGCACATCTCTGCATCATGAGCAGGAAGAGGCAGCATCAGCTTGTCAGAGAAAACACAGACTTCATTCAGGAAATGTGAAGGAATATCCAGCTGTTTTTCTCTAGTGGAGACAGAATGCAGGACAGCTGCCTCATGCAGAGGGACAGAGTGGTGACCAACACTAGATCATTCCACAAGACGACTCAGTCAGGGTACCAAGCAATTTCAAAGTCTCCATCTACATTCAACATGGAAGAAATACTGCTAGGCATCGTATAGGATGAAACTCAGCAGTTATGTTACATGTCATTATTTCCAAACGTTCTCAATTCTAACATAAAATCTTATTCTGGATTAAGTACTGGCAAGTAGTCTTCAAAAAAAAAAAATTCCTGTAAACCTGTTAGCTGGCAGGCTCTACATATTGTAACTACAAAATCCAGGAAAAATCTGGGGGAAGTAAAAGCAGGAAGGAAACCTAACAACAGGAGCCTATAAGCAGTATCTTAAAGAACATCATTAGAAAAAAAACAAGAATCAATGGATTTGTTTGAATATTTCTAAAACTATCATAGTACCAAATCCCCATTTTTTTTCTAAAATAAATCACTGTATATTTTAAAGGTTTCATTTAACATTTACAATTCACTGCATTTCTCTCCTCCTTTATTAACTTAAGATTTATGGATGAAGATGCATTACAGCAGTGTATTTTGGGAAGAAGACTGGAAAGTCTGTAAGGATGTTTGGGCAGTGAAAATATGAAAACAGTCAAAGAAAGATGCTTAGAAATAAGACAGAGATTCCAACAGTTCAGAGAGTGATGTCAGATCCTTACTACTTTTCCAAAATAAGCCTCTTCAGATTCTCTCTTATACCCCTCACTATTGACAATCAGCTCTGAACAAGTGCTTATAAAATGCTTTGGTTTTCCCTGTCTTCTACAGTTTCAGCTTGTTTTTCTACAAAAGTGAACAAGCATTGCCTGGTGTGCTGAGAATATCTCAAAATTACCTATGGGGGAGTGGGGGAAATGTGTGCCCTACACTGCAAAAGAACCATCAAAACAAACACCTAAAATTACCCAGATTCCAAAATTCTCTAACCTCTGCACATTTCACTTGGCAGAAAACCAGATCCCTCTCCCTACCCCCCAAAAAAACCTCAATCAACCATCTGGAAACAAGAGAGAAGCATTGAGAAGCTGAAGGAATAAAGACACATCTGACACAGTTCTGTCAATTAATTTCTACAACAAATGTCCTGATAACCGGCCATGCAGACATCAAATTATGTATATTTAATTCTGAGAAAGGACAGCATATAATACATTAATATAATTACTGCTACTGGCCCAAGGAAGTCATAAGTAAACTGTGACTTTGTTGAAAGAATTAAAAAAAAGAAAAAATTAAAAATTCCCATTTCATGTCTCTAATTAACACTGCCTGCCTTAAGACCTCAGCTCCAAGTCCTGCAATGTCCAAGGCATTACTCAACTGTAGATGAGTGAGCAGATGAGATCAGCAACTGCAAAGACAGTCAATGATCCTGCTCTAAAGTGCCACATGCCTGGGAAACCCTCCTCTCCTTGAAGGAGTGTTCACTGTAGTGAAAATATTCTCCATGCCCATACAGCACAAGGGAATAAGATGCATTAAGGTAGCTAAAACGTGATACACAATATTTAAACAAAGCTGCATTTATAAAAAGAAGAATTTATGGTTTCAGAGGGAAGTCTGGGAAGAAGAAGAATCAGATACAGGCAGAATGGGTCACATGAAAAAAAACAAACAAACCAAAACAACAACAAAATCCAAAAAAAAAGAAAAACAGATGGAAGGGCCAAGCTGAAGGGCCAGGCTCTTTTTAAACCAGAAGTTTTAAAAGAATGCACAAAGCCAAAATCTGAAAAGATCCACTCGACATGCTGGATTGCAATCCCTTTAGACAAAAATGAAGCACATCTTTCTTTACTAGTACCTATAGACTTGCAAACTTATGTAAGTTTAAGATTCAGCAAAAGGGACTTTCTCCAAGCAGTGAGTACTTTAAAAACTGAATGAGGTAAATACAGCTCAAGAAGGGTGCCAAGGATGGAATTAGTGAGGCTGCTTTGTAATGTGGGTGGAAGGAGAGGATCAAAATTGCAGGCAAGGGGAGGAAGCGAGACCATGAATCAAGAGACCAGCAGAGGATACAGAAGAGTTTATGACTGGAGACTTCATAGAGTGAATGGAAAAAGCTGTAACTCTTATGAAATTTGGGAACCTGGGGACCACTTTCAACATATAATGATTTATAAGGAATTAAAGATTTTTTTAAATGTTTAAATTCAGAAAAAAGAAAAACCAAAGCCCAAATTTCTGGCATGGGTTGTATTTCTGATTTTACGTAAATGTCTGAAAATAATCAGAAATTCCACCTCTGGAAATTCCACCTACTATAATAATCAACTAACACACACCTTGTCTGTCTTACTAACTAAAGAAGTAAAAAACCCATCCATCCGTGCAAATAATTTCTAAGCTCTCAAAGTCAGAATGGTTACAGATTTAATTCTGTACAACATTAATTTTTAATGATAAGAACAAAATGTTTAAGTCCATAGCTACTAGTAAAGAAAATGTACTTCATTTTTGCCTCAAAGGGTTACAATCCAGCATGACAAGTTATAAATATTTGTTTTTTCAACTTTGTTACTAGCAGATATTTTGGCTCCCTTTTTCTTTTATGAGATCCAGAGACAAAACATTATTCCTCCCACATAAAAAGAGCTTTCAACATTTCTGTCAAAAGAACAGTTAAACAACAGCCACCTCAGTAATACCTTCTACCTGCAATATTACGCCCAGTTGCTTAGTCAGGCTAGTTTGACACTACAGAAGAACTCATCTAGGTTTTACAAAAGTCAAGGGCAGTACAATGATACTTAAACAAATGGTAAACTCATGAATGACAAACAAAAAACAAAACCAAAACAAACTTGGCACACCATATTCTTCCCTACTGCCCTTCAAATTACTTTGATACCTACATATTTAAAATTTCTGGGTAATAGTAAGAACGAAGCTTTCATTGCTACCCTACTGATGGTCCCATATCCTTGAACATTCTTACTTAATTCACTTTATTTAGCAAAGATC
This sequence comes from Atrichornis clamosus, assembly GCA_013400975.1. NCBI lineage: Eukaryota > Metazoa > Chordata > Aves > Passeriformes > Menuridae > Atrichornis > Atrichornis clamosus. The sequence continues at coordinate 53,945 of WBMZ01004613.1, read as the reverse complement.
CCAGTACATCAAACTGGGGGCAGGGAGAAGACACGGACAAAAAACCCAAACAAAACAAGGAAACAAATGGTCATACTGAATGAAACAAAAAGATACAATTCATTTTGTGAAAAGAATAGAAGAAGCAGTTCCTCCAGACAACTTTTTCAATAATAAGTCTGTAATAAAGGGACAGCTGAAGATGCTTATGCTCCTCCCATGGCAAAACACCTAAAAGTTACCTGTTAAGCCCATGCATAGAGCCTCAGTCTTGGGAAGAAAATCCATCTGAAGGTCTGACATTAATGTCAGGTAAAATACTACCAGAGAAAATTAATTCTCGACAGAAAACCAAGGCCCATTGAAAAAAAAAGATTGTTGAATCAACATCAATAACTCAGGAATATTGAAAATAGATTTGATTTTAAAGAAAAATATCCACATTTCTAAAGCCATTTTTTTGAGATAGGATGGTGTTTTCCTTGTTGGGGTTTTTTTTCATCCCTTTCTATTGGAGGAAAATTCAAGCTCACAACATTTCTTGTTTAGCACAGAGCAATGGCTTGCACTGTTTGGGAAGGAGGAGAGGTTTGTTTGACTATTTTTAATAAGACTGATCTATGTTTTCCAAACCAAGTAGCTCTATTTCCAGAAGAGGAATGAAAATCAAATAAATGTGCAGAAAGTATTTTTAAAACACAGCTAAGAAAGCTTTCAGGCTGTACTATTTCGTCAATGAGAACCTTTGTAGAACTAAAGCTTGCAACAAAACCAATGCTTTCTCACAGAAGAAAGCTTATGCCGAGCTAAAACTATTCACATGCTCCATTTTCTTTAACAAAATAGCAATTCTGACAACCACAGTCTTGCAGCAGGGTTGATATTAATGGAAATTCCCAAAGGAGAGATTTTGTAGATTAGGGACTCATCCCTAACTACTTATAGCACTTTGATCATTTACAACAACCAAACAATACAAATAAGTGCACATGTCCCTTCTGAACTGGATAACCTCCTAGTAAATAAAAACAAATCCAGGAACTCTGAGCTCTGTAAGAATTCCCATGGTATTCCATTTCAACATAAGAAAATATTTCTTAAACCACGCAAAAGATGCAGTTTTATCCATCAATCACCATGAAGACTTTAAGTCAGAACACATCTACTGGAACTCCAGTTAGTAAATGTTTAAATTTACTTCATTAATAATTGCATTTTTAATTGTGGGACCTTACCTCAGGAGAGAATTCAGGTGAAGCATCAAGTTTTTAATTGGTAGTTACAGCTCAGAATGGCAGGGGCGGTTTCCCCCATTGAACCCTCCATTGTCATACACTGCACAGTCAGTTTCCTCTTCATTGTGCTAATGCTGGGCACAGCCACAGAACTCTACAGGAATCTAGGAGCCAACACCTCAGCTTCTTGTCATCCTCTACTGCCCTGACGTCAGCTCTGAGTTTTAGAGCTGTACACAGTGATCCTCACAGTGACCAGCAACTTTCTCAAACAGCAGGCAGCTACCTCAACTTAAGTCAGAATAGCAGGTCAGCTGTTGGGGAAGCAGGCAAGGGCCAGGTGAAAAGAAAAGAAAGTGCACAATCAGATCCGGTTTAACTCACAAGCAGCCATGAAAGAGAACACCTGGCATTCCTTGTATCCCCTACATTAACAGAGCAACTCATCAAACTGACTTGTTAATTTCTAGAAAAAAGAATAAACATTAGTTGAGCATGCTAATCTTGCTACAACTCCAAGGACTGGCTGGATAATCTGTCATCTGCTGCTCCCCAGCACACATAAAACTACAACAGTGGCAGCTAGCAGCAGTAGCAGTCAAGCTTGAAAAACCAGCATGCTTAGACATTTTTTCCATGCTCTGATCAGAATAGTCAGAAACAGTACTGGACTTTATGTAGGGAGACCTATTTAGATTTTGCCAGATTACAGGAGAAAGCATTTGTTTGTGACTTTAAAATATTCCTAGTGAATTATTTTATCTGTCAGATGACAGGAGTCCCATAAAGACCTCCAGTTTCCTCTGAGTTTGGTCCCCTACAATGGACTCTTTTCTTCTTCCACCCAACACAGATGCACCTACTCAAAATAAACAGTGATCTTCAGGTTTACATAAACACTGTGATCTCATTTCAAGTACACAAAACAAAACAAAAAAATCTGGTAAGAGCAGAAAGAAAAGAACCTACCCTAAGATAACACCAAAACCTACCTTCCAGTCTCAAGCTCTTTTCCCCCTCAAATGCTTTGGATACCTCAGTATCTAGCTCTCACTTACCTTTTTCACAGGATACCAACACACTTTGACAAAGCTTTGAAATAACTCTGGGGATCTCTATTCGTGTATTACCCTCCCACACATTTTTCTCCCTAGTATCCACATTCCACCCCTTAATGTTTTCTTGATCTCATTCCCACAACAACGCACTGCAACAGCGAACATTACCACTAACTGTTCCATAGGCACCCAGCTCTGACTTCAGACTTGACAAAGTTGGAATAATTAAACCAGCTTTTAAAAACAACATTCAGTTAATGGCACCAGTGTCATTCAACTACGACACATTAAGAAAAACAACATAATCACCTCAAGAAGTGTTATGTGTACGTTTGGAATTCAGCTGGCAAATTGGCCCCTGGAATGATTAGCATTCAAGTGGCTTCTGATGGGCATCCACCCACAAAGGATCTAACTCTCTGCTTGAAACATCCAGCAAACTCTATTGTACCAAATTCTCAAAATTCTTTCCATTTTGTTATTGCTCATTTAGTTGTTCTTCAACAGGGTCATGGAGGTGAGAAGAATGCGCTACTGCCTTGAAGTCCTCAGTCTAAGAAGTGAAGCACATCTAATACAGGACTACTTACCAGACCCCTGACAGCCTAACCTCTGATCCTAGACAGTGCTACCATTTAGTAGCACAAGCACAGAAGGTCTTGCATTTAGTGGTAAACATGTGTATACAATAAAGCAGTATCGAGAGCAATGGCAACAGCTAATTCATTGTAAGAGAAAAATGTAGTTTCACCTTTACTTAAATTTCACCAAACTGATTCAATTCAGACACGGAAGCCCCCATGCCCACTCTGCTGCTGTAGCTTGGGCACAGAATGCTTGGTTTAAAGCTATCGCTACACTTTCTGTCCCTTCCTGCACTCCACAACACAAAGGACTTTCATTTATACTTCAACAAACCTGTGGCTATGTTGTGAGCTGACTCAACTGAACACAAGAGAGGGAAGAGAGCTCAAATCGGTATTCCAAGCTTGATGCCAAACATTTGCCAACACTGCACCACAGCTGATGTCTCCAGAGATCTGTAATCTGAGTGAAATGATCTGATAAAAGCTCAACAGTTACATGCAAGAGAAACGGTAAATTTCTTGGTTTTTCTGAAAACATCTCTCACTTCCTGAGACAGTCCAAGGAATCATGTGAAGAAGATTTCTCTCCAGTTCCCCTTGTTAAATTTTTCAAATACATTCACTAGGCCAAGCAATAGTGAATGGGAGCCTGAAGACACACACCAGGAGTGTTTCTGGCACGGAACTACTCAGAGCTGTTTGGCTCTGCCCCATACAACCATCCCCCATACAACCATCTCTATCTTCAGCCCCTGGAAAGCAACTCTATCTCCTAAGCATGTTTTCATTAGACACAATGAAAATGACAAAACAAAGGGGGTTTGCTTGGGTAAAGCAGGTCAGAAGCTGTTACTTTGTAAGTAAGCATATAGCTTCAAATATGATTTAAGAGAACAAATAATGCAAAAAATTCTCAGAAACATTACAACTGAATTAAAGGTGGATCTCAACATGCATTCTAACATTGCAAGATATCAACCTTCCATTTACCTAAATCCACATTTGCTCCAATACTCTAATGGCATATTAAGCTATTACACAGTTCTTCATGGCAAAACCCTGTGTCAACTACTGACATCTACTTGTAATGTAAAAAAGTATTTACTCCAGGGTACAGGACTGCTATCCAGCAACAGCAGGAAAATTGTGATCAAAAGGTGGGATACCAACTACAGCCACTTCTTTTTCTACTTATAAGTATTAAATCACACATTTTCCTATCATCCCATAACACAGACATTACATAAAGCCAGTTCAGCTCTGCGATGAACAGGAGCAGACTGTGCCAACTGGTCTGGCAGGAGCTCACTGCTCTGAGTGCTGCTCAGACTCTGGGTAAGATAGATGAGCTATAAAACTGCCTTAAAAGTAGATCCAGCCAAGTTTCTCCTGCTAGGAGAAGAAACTATGTGTCATGTCCAGCCAATTACTGGGCACACCTCCTATTCATCATATTCCAAAATATTCCAGCCAATTAAGTAACTGGGCACACTTTCGATTCACCATATTAAAAAAAAAAAAAAAAAAAATCAAGCAGAGGCCATTTCTTAAAAAATCTTTCCTTATTTACCTGGAATGTACAGTGAGAACAACACATTCTCACCGAATTCAGACATATATTTTTACCCACAACTGGTTTTCAATAAACAAATTTTCAGTAGGAAGGTATAATCCTTCATTAAAAAAAAAAAAGACTACAGGATCCTTTCCCAAAGCTTGTCTCCCTAGATCTGATAACAAAATTCTTTATTAAAGAGCCACCAGGAAGATTATGTTGGAGTTCCAAGCCTAAACTAACATCAGTGCTTGAAAATTCACAAAACACTGCCTTCTTAGCAGTTAGCATATAAAAACTTTCTAAACTGTGAAGAGTTACCAGTAATTACTCCACAGAACTTAAAACAGTGATTTAAGAACACATTGACTGGTGAACAGTTTTCAGCTGCAGATTAACCACACTTTCAACCTGGCTAGACAAGTTAAGAAGAGATATAATACAGTATCATCACATCATTTGGTAATACATTTAAAGAAAATTGCTATTTCAACTGAAATTCTTCTCAGATTGCACAGTTTTTCCTATCGCCTCAGAGAGGGAATCACAGTAACTGCACACCATTCAAAAATGTATCCGTGGACCATTTTCAGTAAAACTGGGAGTTGTCGTTTTTGCTGGTATATCCACATTTTTTCCTCAAATCCAGTGTTTCAATGAGCAAATGAGACCATCCTCAGGAAGTAAAGACTGGCAATAAAGCACTCTTGTAAAAAGAAAGGCATGGTAACTTGATTTCCTAAGTATCAATTTATATAGGAACAGCTGATATAAGGCCTGAAAATATCTCTGCAGGTCTATTGCAACGAGCACTACTGTTAGCTACATGTTTCTCAAAACTGAGAAGCGGATGCTGACAGATGCTTGAAGTCACATAAAGGGAACAGACTACTTTTCCTTACTTAGATGTCAAGCAGCTGCCAAAATTCACTATACTAAACAGCTTTATAGCAGGCAACAGGCCTAGAGAAACTGTCAGAACAGCAAAGTTTTAATTTTGTCTTTTTGCTTGTGCTCATGTTCCTGCTCACAAACTAAACAGAGAAACTTCAAGACATACTGTTTTAGCCACTTCCTAACCTGAAATAAAGCACCACTATCCTACACTCAGTCCTTCCAATTGTGCTTACCTACCCAGAGTCTTAAAAATGCAGTAATTATCTAGACTGTAATTATACCTTCTACATTGATTACCAATATAAAGTTTATTTCTCAGAAGCTACATATAAATGTGGAATGGTGACAAGGCCTTAAATGAATAAATACCCTTCCCTTTTTGAGTCTTCCATATACACTACAGCCATGACTTCAAACTGATTTGATTACTGCTGCAAATAATACAGCAAACCGCCATCATCTGCACCTGTTTATCCTGTGGCTACTTGGCCAGAAATCCAAGTAATACGTTTTTCCATATCGTACAGAAGCTTCAGGAAAGTCTTCATGTTAAAAAATACACCCACCATGTATTCTGTCCATTCGATTGACAGGTAACTCCAGCAGTCTTGCCAGTATTTGGATTCACTCGAGTTTCTACTGAAGTCACTGAGTGAATTAATTTCCTGCAAACATACCTGACTAGTTGAGGAAAAAATCCTCCTCCTGCTGATCTATAACTGGGGCAGTTTAACTTAAGATTTTAAAAATATATTCTTTAAAGTTATATTTTCTAACATACTATAAGCAAATGGCTAGAGGGACGTAACGTGAAAACAAACAAGCCAGCCCTTTTACTACTCCCAACAGATGTTGCTTGTTTATTTCCTTTCTCTCCCAGCGTGGGCAGTTACAGAGCACCGAGCGGGGCGCAGCCCTCCCACACCGCCGCCACTCTCACCCAGAGAGCTGGAAGCTGACTCCGCGCACCTAAGGATGCTCCGACCGGCAAGTGCTGACCTGCAGGAACTTCCCAGAGGCGCCGATCCCGGCAGTGCCGTGTGCCCGGCAGGTCCCGCGCTGGCAGCGCCGCAGCCCGGCAGAGGCACCGGGACTGTGCCGCCGGCGGGCGGGTCGCGGGTCGCAGCTCGTCCCTGCGGGAATGCCCGCGGCGCGGGGCCGGCGCTGCAGCCCGCTGCTCGGTCGGGCACCGCCAAGAAGGGTGCGGGCGGCCCGACGGGCTGGTCCCGCAGCTCCAGCCAGGCGGGGAGCCCGTGCTCAGCCAGGAGAACCGGCCGAGCTGCCGTCGAGGCTCCGGAGATGCCGCTCCCTGCGCCCGCCGCTCCCGCAGCCGTTTAACGGTCGCGCCGCTCCATCTGCCCCGCTCCCCGCTGCCGTCCCGCCCGGGGCTTCCGCCTCGCCCCCGCCGCAGGAGCTCCGGAAAGGGGCACAGGCAGCACGCCCGCCCTCGGCGCTGGAGAGCCGCCTCTCGCCGCTGGCTGCCTCCCAAATGCCGCACCTCAGAGCCGGACGCGCACAGTACCGGCCTCCCCGACCCGAGGTGCCCCCTCGCTCTCACCTCACATCACCCAGCCCCGTGCAAGGCCCGGCACGGCCGCGGCTCCCCCCTGGCTGTCCCTCCGGAGCCGGGGGCGGCCGGGGCTCCCGCCCGTGCCTTAAGCTGTGCTTACCCGGAGGGTGGCGGAGCTATCGCCGGCCGAGCGCGGCCGTCCATGCCGGCGGCCAAGTGAGCGCAGGGCGGGCGCTACCCGGGGACCCGCCCGCACAGCGCCTTGGTTCCCCGCCTCACCTGCTCGGGGCGGGCTGAGGAGGGCGGCCCCGCGCCGCGGCCCCCGGCACCGCCTCGCCCCCGAGCCCGGGCATTCCCGAATGTTTACAGCGCGGACATTGGGCGCCTTCCCGGGGCGGCGGCCGTGGTCACGGGCTGCGCCAGGCTCCTGCCGCTCGCGGAACCACACCTTGGGCGGAGGGGAAAACTCACAAAACCAAAAAAAAACCCAAAAAACCAAACCAAAGAAACACCAAAAAACTTCACGGAGAGAAACTTGAAACTCGGAACCTTCCGCGCTCCGGCACGCGCGGACACAGAGACTCCCTGTTCCCGTCCCAGCGCCTCCCCCCCGCTCCCACACACCCGGCTGTCCCTCCAGCGGCGGCCGGAGTGGGGACTCCGCTCGGCCCGGCCACGGGCTGTCAGCGGCCAGCGGGGGCAGGGCCGCTCCTCTCGGCTGGAATTTTCCTCTCCCCTAGCGAAGCGTCCCGGCGGCCGCCTCGGGTTCAGCCCTTTCCCATTCCAGCCACCAGGGCGCGAGGCGAAATCCTCACAGGTGGGGAAAGCCAGGCGCGGAGCCTGGGGCCGGGATGCGGTCGGACCCCACGGTGTGGTCCGGCGCCCTCAGGCAAATTGTTCTGCCCGGCCATCGGGGCTGGTCCGCCCTGTGCCCGCTGCCGAGCGCGCCCGGGATTCGGCTGAGTCCCACCGGGTCACGGGTGACGAGCTCTCGGTGTCAGGAGGGGTTTCAGCCTGAACTTCAGTTTGCTCGCTGACCATGACAGCACCTCAGCTTTTCTGTGCAATAACTGAGCAGATCTCGGTAATGCGCTGCATACCCGTGTCAGCACAGAGCGCCGTTCCTGCTGTGCTGTGGGACCAGGTGATACTGCACAATACGTACAACTCTTTATACAGGTAATATTTTGGCCAGTGCTTAACAGAAGTTGAAAAATAGCCAGTGTCAAAGCCTTTATACCTGTCTTTTTTTCTCCATAGGAAAAAAGTAGAACATTGCATTCTAGTAGAAAGGTCCTTTTTCTGACTAATTCTAATATTATATATCTGGAAAAATGTAATATAATTGACCATTCGATGTTGCCATTCATAATATTTGATGTCAATATTCTTAATTTCTAGTGTAATATTGTGATATTGTACTTTAATAAGATTTTGCTTCTCCCTGTATATGCCCTTCTCATTTCTACTGTACTTCTTCAATAAAGATTTTCTTCTGCTTTTCTGCTTCTTCACTGGATACTAGCCCTGAAGCCGCCTGTTATGACAGACCATAGAGGTTGTTCACACCTTGAATAACCACATGCCATTATCAGGCACACCCCATTAATCTGTGTATACTTTTTAAACCAAAAAATTAATCACTGGTGAGTCAGATGGATTTTCCATGGTCCAGTTTTCAGAGAGGTAGTGTTCAATGAATTGATCAATTAAGAATCTCAGGAACAATTTCATTGAAGATGTTACATAAGTTTTTAACCCATTTTCTCTTTTGACAGTCCACTTTCTCACACTCCTCAAATTGTTTGGCCACTTCCTAGGTTAGGATGAAGGCTGTCAAATCCTTTTGTATGTTGACCGTTCCTGCAGTCAGAGTACAGTAACTTTCTGCATTCAATTTGTAGCCTCAGTTTAAGTATAAAAGAACTCTATGTTTCCAACTAGCTACTTCTTGGGCAAAACCACTATGTGCCAGAACCTTCTAATTTGTCATTAAACTCCCACATTGCAAAGGTGTGAGATGATTCAACACTATAGTGCTGTTTCAGCTGAACTGAAGACCCTGTAGCTGATAGTGTATGTTAGAATAATTACATACCTTGGTGTCATGTTGTCGTCCCTTCTAATAAACTTTCCTCCACCACCATCAGATAAGGACCTGTTGTAACACTTCCTTTATAATCTCATTTGAAAACCAATATATGCTATAGTCTAATTCTTTTGGCAAGTATTAATGCCACAAAGATTGCAATCTATTGAATAGCTCACATGGGCTTATAATAAAAACTCAGCAATGCCAGACAGAAAAGTTATATTAGGGAAATAACCTAAAAAAGAATTATCAGAGGTGACAATTTCCAATAGAACCTGGGGATTATCTAAGAAAGCAGTTCACTGAATAATGCCAATTTCACTTTAAGAGGGGAGAGGTTATACTTTTTTCCTTACATTACCACCTCTTACTCTTATCTTGGTTGTTAACTGAACACATCTGAAATACTGATCACTAGAAACATTGTAAACTCTAAATTTGAGTGCCTGCAGGGCATGTTCTGCAATGGCAGTTTTACAATAGCTAGAGTTAAAAGAGTTGGGCTTATGAGATACTAGATACATTTGTCTTACGGATCTCAGTTTTGAGAGATTCTGGACTCCTATGGCACTCTGTTGCTTTATCAATATGAAATCGGTTCTGTGTTCAAGTTTCAAAAGATATTGACAGAGTGAAATGCTCTTTTTAAAATTTTTCTATTTTTATAAAGTTTCCAACTTCATCTTGAACTCAAGACATTGCTCACATAAAGAAAACATAACTCTCATACACAATAAACAGAAGGCTGCATCAGAGAATACCAAGTGGGTTATTAACACATATTCATTGTCTCTCCTACTGAATAGTCAAAGAAAAAAGAAACCACAACAAAACATTTAAAGTTCCCTAGATTTTTCAAGATGGTGCATGATGATATCATTGTAAGTATTAATGAAGTGGCAGGTTATTAATTGCACCATTGCAATAATGTCATCTTTTGTTGATGGTTTGAGGTAAAACAATTCTATATATGGAGGCGTTAATCCATGTGGCAAGTTGCCACCCGCTGCATTTGGTGAAAGTACTTGGTGCTATTGTATATTTAGTATAAGTGTTTGCAGATTAATGCCCAGTTCTGATTACTGGTAGCATAACCTTCAAGTTATGTATGTAGTGAGAACTGCTAATTGCAATTCATATTTGAAAGAGAACTTCTATCTTAGGTAGGGACATGAAGTTCCAGGTATCTTACTAACTATGGGATTTTTATACAAGTTAAATTACTAAAAACAAAGCCCTGCCTGTTCTAAAAAAGCAGCAATATCCCATGGCATTTTTCATAAGTCAGGAGTTGTCCTAGATGGCTTTAGTGCTCATGGCTGCTCTCCTCTGTTCAAGAAGTTGCCAGAAATGTGAATACAAGTATTTTTGAATGAACGATGCTGTAGAGATGTAATGGACGGTATGATTTTCAAAGAGGTATGGTCATTATTGCATGAGGTGAAAGCTATTTGAGGGGGTTAAATAGACCACAGGAACCTTACAATATTTTTAACTACTGTAAAGGCCTGCTTGTAAGGTCTTTTAAATTTTCTTAATATATAACAGGTTATTTGTGACATTTTGTGATTTAAAGATGTAACCTGAATGCACTCCTAATGTAGTTTTATACATTGAAAATCATACTGTGTCACACAGTAGTTGTTTTGAATAATATTGTGCAAAGTAGGTGTCAGATAGATTATCGAATTGCAAGGTGTTTTCCTTGTTAAATTAATTTTCTGATGCATAGTTAAAATATAAAAAAAGCTGAGTGTTTTTTTCTGCCAGTACAGTAGACATGATTAAAATTAGGTTTTTACCCCTATAGTACAAAGATAAAACAAGGAATTATTATATGATTCTTCTTTTTGTTTAAACAAAAACTAAATCTGTATGTCATTTTTTTTCTACAGAGTAGGCAATCAGCTTACATTGCATCCAGTTGAACAGTTGCCTTTTCTGTGTTTGCATTCCAGAATGCGGGTTAGGTTTTGGGAAGCATGTACACACATGTACATAGCTACTGAAAGTATTGCTGTAGGCACAGGGGCAGGTTTTTGAGCCCATTTAAACTGTGCACTTATCTGCGGAACACTTTCCCCCCTGTACTCGGCACTGCTGAATCCACACCTCAAATCCTGTGTTCAGTTCTGAAATACAAGAAAGACATTGAGGTGCTGGAGCATGTCCAGAGAAGGACAAGGGAGCTGCTGAAGGATCTGGAGGCCAAGCTTTGGGAGGAGTGGCTGGGGGAGCTGGGTGTGTTTAGCCTGGGGAAAAGAAGGCTCAGGAGGGACCTTATCATTCTCCTACAACTCCCTGAGAGGAGGGTGTAGCAAGGTGAGGATCGGCCACTTCTCCCAGGCAACCAGTGACAGCACAAGAGGAAATGGCCTCAAGGTGTGTCAGGGTAGATTCAGGTTGGATACTGGGAAAAATTGCTTCACAGAAAGAGTCAGGCATTGGAACAAGCTGCCCAGAGTAGTGGTGCAGTCACCATCTCTGAAGATACTTAAAAGACGTGTAGATGTAGCACTTGGGGACATGGTTTAATGGTGGACTTGGCAGTGTTAGGTTAATGGTTGGGCTTGATGACCTTTGAGGTCTTTTCCAACCTAAACACTTCTATGATTGTATGATCTCATCTGTAAATACACAAGAGGAATAGTAAAAATTTTATTAACACCTTTTTTCAAAGGAACTGGGAGAGCATTTCTAAACAGTAACATTTTACTGCCAAGGAGAAGTTAAAATTATTATTTCTACTTCTCATGTTAAATAACCTCAATGCCTGGAGATTACATAATTTGCTTAAATCACATCTAGTTAGCAGCACAAATGGGATAGCACTAATTTACAGCACTACTATTTGCAAATAAAAGAATTACTTATCTCATCCTACACAAGGAAAAGTAGGAAATAGTTCAAATTAGGACTGTCCTATCTATGAGATCCAAAGTGATATAAAATTACGCTACAGTTAGGTCTGTACAGGTATAAAATACTTTCAAATGGAGTCCAATTACAGTAACTAAAGCGACACAGATTCTGCTAATCTAAACAGAATTATACAGAAAGTACCATTTCATCTTTGTGTTTAATTTTATTTTTTACTAATTTATATATAGGTCATATGTATGCTGGCAATCTAGTTAAAGGTTTCACTCTGAGAAGGAGATGGATCATGTTGTGCTAAATTGTAAGTAATGCAGTTGTCTGTTTAATGCTCTGGCCTGATAGATGAAGTACAAATAAGTTGAAGAATAAGTACAAATAAGATGAAGTACAAAAAAGTACCCCACACACCATCAGATATAGGACTAAGTAATTTTTGCCTTTTGTATAGGCTTTTCCCAATAGTCACAATAGTCACTACTACACATAATACACATATACATAGATGAGCTATCTTAGATCCCGAAATCTACATTGCTATGGTTGTACTATGTCATGAAAACAAGTTATATTAGCCTTATGCTGCACAAATTTGTATCTCTTGGTGCTGAGCCACCTCATTCAGAACTAGCCTGGGTAACTTTACAGCTCTCATGCTTTCTGGACATCCTCAGAGGTGCTACATACATTTAGTGAAATCTAATGCCACATGTTAGGATGCTTTTGAAGCATGGAGAGGGAGTTAAATGCTTAACTTGGATTTTATGAACTGTGTGCTTTGATTAGACAACTGAATAAATGGAGAGGAGAGAGGGAAGAGACACTCCTCCTCTGGAATGCTGACAAGAAAGAGAAGCTGCTCTGTGTGCAACATGCTTATTCAGGGGTGCTTTAGGGACCTACCTACTGCTGGAATGGGCCCCACAGTGGAGTTCCAAAGAGACATATCATGCCTATTTTAAACACAAGATGGTACTGAGATGTTCAGCACAGACAAATTAAAGATAATTTTCATCACATATGTGCAAAAAGTCAATTTTAAGGTCCTGGAGAAATGTATTTGTTGGGGAAAAAGACTCATCCAGCTCATCCCACCTTCATATGGTGGCAGTTTCAAGAATACAACACTGTACTAAGTTCTATTTAAGTCACACTGTAGGCACATATTGTGCTTCACAGATTCAGAAATTATTAGCGTTCTAAGCTTTTAGAAAGCTGGATTTTTTCCCAATAAACATTTTAATAAAAGTAATGAACAGATACTTACATAAAGGTTTCAGTCAAAGTCCCTGGCAGAGTTCACCAACCTTTCCAAACACACTGGACAGGAGCCCGAGGCTGTGTATTACAACTGAATGTGACTTTAAGACTGGTATAAGCTCATCATGGGGAGATGAAACATTAGCTGCAGAAATTCTTTGAGGTTTTAATCTGAAAATTATTACTGCTCTGTTTGAGAGCTTGCATAAATAATTTCAAGTAATTTCAAAGCCCAGCTTTGACCACTTCTTTCTGCAGTTTGCCATTGTCTCCTTGCAGACTAACCTCATTGGTGAGCATCTACGTGTAGTCAACACAGCTTGTGCAGACATGTCAAAGACAGTTTTAAACGAGAATCTGTGTGAAGCTCAGCACGAGCTAACAACTCCATTTAAGAGCCAGGTTTCTGGAGAATGTAGAAGTGAAATTATTTATCTCCTTGGCTATGCTTTGCAGCAGTACACAGCACAGGACAGCTCAAGGGTAGCACCAGTATATTCTCTGGTAAGAATCCACCAATATATGTATCACTGTATCTGCCCTGTAAACAAAAAATGGTAATTAAAGTAGTCTCACATATAGCAATACGCCCCTGGCAACACAGACTGAGAAAACTGTTTTGCCTTTGTGTGTGCTGTATAAAAACATAACTTGTATTCATACCTATTTGCTAGTGATTTACCAAACCACAGTATATATATTCAGCATCATGAAATGATTCTAATTTAAGCAGTTAAGTTTTAGCTAAGTTTAATTTTATTTAAGAAATGTTTGAAGCATTTTCTAGCACTAGTTTTCCCATTTGTTTTTAATAGAGGGATTGTGTCTATATACCATAGGAAGCACTCTTCTGGCACCAGAGATGCCATTCTTTCAATCTTTCTGCTCCCAAATTACTGTGCTAAAATCACTGCTTACTATCCACTGAGTATGGCACAGTCTGGAAAGTTTCATTTGTATCTTGCCATAATCAGGAGGGAAAGACAGGCTTAACAATCTAGTTTGGATTTGTTCTGCTTGCTATGGCATAAAAACAAATATAATGATGCTTAGAATTCTCACATGCTAATTACCACGTATACATGCAGCAGTTTACATTGCTTTTTACTGTACATCAACATCTATCAATTCATCATAATTAAGTACTGTGTACTAATCAGAGACAAAAGTTGCATGAAATTGTTCAAATATTTTCATTAAAAGTAAAGTAAAAATATAAACAAGCTAGGATAGAGCTCTAAATGCTCCATATGGAATCTGCAAAAGAAATGCCCTTAGCTCACCCAATCTGACTTGGGCATTAGACCAGATTTAGAAGACTGTGCAATATGCTATTCATAGCATTATAACTGCACAATTAAAACATCTGAAGATTCAACTCTTAAGTAGCTCATTAAAGGTATTTTTAAGCTTTTCCTCTGGAAAGAAAAACCCAACTAGATACAGCAAAAAGATTTTGAATGCATCAGTCAGTCCCACTCCATGACTAATGTGTAGCTCCAGTGTCATACATTTATGCCAGGAGATGTTATATTGCCATTGCCATTGTGTTTCTAACTGGAGCCATAAGTCACTGAGCTGCTGTAGCAGCACTACAGCTATTTCTGACTTTGTGGAATGGGGCAAATGTTTTTCTCAGAAATAAAGGTTAGAAAATGAAGAGAGCATTCATTTTATCTCCCCTGTCTCTTCCTAGTGAACACTGGACAAGTTAATGGTAAAGAAATCCATCAAGAATTCTTAAATACAAAGCCCCATCTCTGGCTTAGGAAGTTCCTGAACGACAGACTGCTTGATGATAGGAATATTTATGACAGTATATATGCTTTCCCGTCCTTTTTTAGTGTTCCCTCATACATTTTTGGATATTGTCTGAGACAGGATACCAGGCTAGATAAGCACATTCAGTCTGACACAGAGAGGCCATTCTTACGTTTTGTGGTTCTTTCGATATATTTGGATGTCAGATTTTAAAACAGAAAGACCTCATTTTTTAATAAAAGTAAAGGAGTGCTATAGATGTATGTGGTTTCTTTGAACCTACTGTAATTGTTACTTCAAGATTTTGCCTTTGGTCTTATTTTTTACATTGTAATGCACCACACCTTTCAAGCACTTAAGCATTCAAAGAGCTGGTAAAGGCAGTTTGGTGGTGTTAGAAGGTAAATTACAGCACTGCTGAATGACTTACTTGAGTATTGACTGTAGAAGCTGTGTAAAGTGGCAACGCTGAATGGCCTCATTAACAACTCTGAGGCCAGTGTGCCTGAGAGTGATGGCACCGGGACAAGGAGATGTTTTATCTCTCCCTAGCAGTGTATGAAATGCTTATTGACTGGGCTGAACCTTAAAAGTCAGGCCATTATAGTCAAATACAAGTTCATGGGCTTCATTCCAGACTAAGATGCACAAAGATAAACATGTATATGCTAATTAATGCATCGGAGTCTATTTAGGCCAAACAGTTAAAGAGAAAAGACTGAAACGGGGTTGAGCTGCCCAGATGTAGAAGCAGGAGAAAGTAAGGGTAAATAAAGTCACCCTAAATAGTTTGTACTCTTTTTTTATTTTACCGTTTATGAAACTGCATTTGAGAAATAAGCAGTTGTAGACTCTGATCAGCATGGTATCTATTTGAGCTGAGTCACACAGCCACTTTTAAAGTGAACTCTTGTTTCCTGGTCTTACAGACAGAACCCTGCTGCATAACCCGTTTTAAGTAATTCAAGATGCACCTTAGAAAATCCTTGGCCCGAGGGCAGAATATTTTTTAAACATTTAAAGTGAATGAAAAAGAACAGGAAGATAAAACTGCACAGTGGCTCAGAAGCTAGATTTGTGTGAGGACAGATCAAAGTTGTTTTAAAACACAGATTGTGATTATCAAGGGTAAAACGAAATATGACATTTTTCAGCATAAAATATGAAGACTGAGATGAGAGAAAGAATCAACAGGTGAAAATGTCTGGCAAGGCCAGATTACATAGTTAAGGAATACAAAGGTGCAGGAACAAAATCATGGCACAAGTAAAACTAATGTCCTTAGGCTGGATAGATGGTTACCTTGCTTACTGAGGCTTTAATCCCCAAGTCACTCTGTCCTCTTTAGATCAGAGCGACTATTAGGATAGACTGTATAACAAATATAATAGTTATATAAGAAACAAACAAAAACTATAACAATACTAATACTACTAATAATACCTGTTCTTTTTTTTTAGCTTTTCCAAACCATCTTTTTTCTACTTCATGTGCCACTGATGAAAAAAAAAAGTCAGAGTGCATAGAGGAAATTACAATATGAATTTTGCCACAATTTCATCCTTAGTCAAGACTGAAAGAGTTTAATGCTGGTATTCTTCAAGATCTGTGCTCCAATGACTTTGATCAACAGTCTTCAGGAAATCAGATTTGTTACTGTCTTAATGTATGAAAAAAAACAGAAGCAAAGTGATGCAGTTGCATCAAGTAGCTATCATTTCTATGTAAACCTGAAAGGTAGTGAATGTGAATCTGAATTTATGTATTTTAAACTGAAATGGCAGAGACAACTAAATATCTAATTATCTAGACAAGTGCAATTTCTGGTTGGAATTATTGAATATAAAATTATTTTTGCCCATATCTTTCAATAAAATAACAGATTTTTACTCCTTATGATAAAAATTGTATCTGTTACAAAATAAATTTTTAGCTGACAAAAAGTAAACTCTAGTTCATAAAGACTTAAACCACTGATAGTTAACCTGAATACAATTTATACAGTTAATATGATGCTTCTGAATTGCAAATCAGATTAAATATATGTTCTGTTGAAAGCAAAGCCAACAACAAAAGTGAATCTGTTTTATTCTAAGTCAGATCACAGAAACATGTGTTTCTTTTCCACTTAAACATAACAGAAATTACTCTCCAGAAAGAAGAGAACCTATTCTGCCCTATTCTGCTGACTCACTCATGCAGAACACACAGACACTATGGATAAACTCCAGCCTACTGGCTTCAAGGGCAAGATCAAGATCCTTCGTGATTCTTAAGGGTGCAAATTTACCTGACATTTCAAGGTGTAAGCATAGGTGTTTTCAAGGTTGCTAAGAAGTCTCATATTTCAAAGGTTGCAGATATTGAAATCTCCATTTTCATTTAAATTACACAAAAGCAGGTTGCAAAAGATAGGACTTAGCAATCAGGGGATTAATAGGGACTAATAAGGAAGGGGGAATTATCTTAAAACTATTTTAAATTTATGTGGAAGGTATTAAATATTTCTTTTTTCTATTAGATTTTATTCTTATGGACAACATGTACCTTGCTTTATACATGATGTAATACTATCTTGCATACTTTCTATTTTATTAAGGCTTAATATCCTAATGCTACATACAGCAGGTTTTTTCTAGTTTGCAACTGAGACTGTAATCAGAAAATTGTATTTGTTCACCTGCACAAGGCAGACAGCGGAAAACTGCTGTCCTATCTTCTGAGTGAATTTGTACCAGGATTTTCATCTATGCTATATATGTGTCTGGAAGGATACTGATAAAAATTACTGATCATTGCAAAGATCCATCCTAACTGATGGCTCTTTCAATGTAATTTTTGAACACATTCCACAGTTTACTCTAAGTTCAGAGAAAGACTTGAATAACAATGCTGAAGGAGGAAAAAGCCAGGAGGTAGATTTCAGAGCATCAGTTTTATAATGTATTGAAGATCTACCTTGACAGATGTCCATTTTTCTAGTTTTACTAAGTCTCTCTCTTAACTCTAAATTAAATCATGAGACATATCCTGAAAGTTGTTTCTGCGAAAGAGTCCTAGACATCTGGGGCTTATGATAAGAAAAGAGGCCCTTTCCAATCTCCAGCAAAATAGAACATGGGGGAGATAGTGAGGGCAGCATTCAGAATTTACTATCACGGTCACCGTGAAGAGAGTCATCTCTTAAGGGCTGTAGCAATTATGTAGTAACTGTTAGAAACAAGAATCTAAGTCGTACACAGTTCCTTAAAAAAAAGACTAAAATCTGGAAGCTTTCTCCATGCAAATCAAATATCATCTAAGTAAAAAACAAGAGCACAGCACGGAAAAGGTATCCAAGTTCAGTATAATATGACAAAGAACACCAGGAATCTGTAATGTGCTTAAGCCATAAGAACTTTAACCTGATGCTGGGAAGAAGAAAGTGAAACAATATTTATTAAATCCTTCTGTGCAACAGACCTTACTCCTTGTGTTTATCCAGCAAACTGGTCTTTCCAGAGATCTCTCCAGGTTGCACCAGATAGCAGTGTGTACCACACATAGCAAAATGCCATAGCAGACTGTTATCTGATTAGAACTGTAGCATTTCATTTGCAAAGTCTGCTTCAGTTACAGATTAACAGAAATTATTTAAATTATTGAAGTAGCAAATTAGTAGCTGGTAAAAGCAAGGTATGAAAAAGCCATGCTGGAAATTACATGGAAACTTCAGGACCCAATTGTACTATATGTTTTAGTTTTTGCATACTGTTTATCATTTTTATTTGAAAAGCCTTACCAAGATCAAATCTATTTTCGAGATATTATTGACTTGTACAATGAAAAAATACAGATATTTTACTGAACTGTAAGTCAGCTCAAAGTTTCTGAAGTCAAGCCTCAAATTTACATAGTAGGCATGACAAAAAATGTGACCTATTTGGAACAGTGGAATTATAATCTAATCTATTTAATTTTTTATGATTGTCACCATGGAACTGGTAGTAAAGACATAGGGTGGTAACACCTTTACCCATTTCTGCTAGAAATCTCACTCCTCATCTGCTTCAGGATCTACTTCACCAGCAGATCCTGTCTCAATAGTACCCATGTTTAATCTGCAATTCATGAAACAGAAAAGATGGGTAGAACCCCTTGCCAAATTTACAACAAACAGCAAGTTCTAACAGCTCCTCCAGTCCTCCCTTTCACTACCCAAAGGCATACAGAAGTTAGGTAACTGTTGCAATTTAATCTCTTTAGCAACATTTGATCCAGCAGACCTGATAGTATTTTTTTGTATTCCCATACCTAAACACATGCACTAGGCACCATAAGCCTAATATTATAGAGCCCACTGAAAGGATAAGTAGATTCTACAGAAAGAGATTTCTGTGTCAGCCTGCAAGAAAAGCTTTCCTGAATTTCTTCCACCTAACAATCACTGTAACCCTAGTCACTTCTCAAATTGTTAAGGCTCATAAACCCTTTTACTGGAAGTGTGAATAAGCAGAAAGGCCTCAGTTTTAAAAGTATGATTAAGAGCAGCAAGTCTTAGCACCCCATCTGCAGTGATTGCACTCAAATATTTATTATGTAAGTTCCACTAAGGAATAGTCAATGAGCTTTGTCAGAGAGCTGATGAAAGTTCAGAGAAGAAAGCTGTGTGTCAAGCAGCTTGTGACAGTACAAAGAGACTACAGAAATATGTGCATCCAAGGGGAGAGCTGTCAGGCAACGGACAGCATTCAGTCACTCTCAGTTTCATGAATACACACTGGATTATTACATGAAAGGAAACTGCAATTCTAGCAATGTTGTGTTCTGCAATACAGGTGTGTCTGCTGCCAAGGATGACCTTCCTGACAAGCACCTTATTTTCATCTCTGTGCCCTGGATTCTCAATTACATACTTCATAATCACTTTGACATAATGAATACAGACTTCCTAGAATATTGTCTTATAGCTTGTGCTAAGAATGATTCCCCAAAAGTAGAATGCTTGCTCTCAAAAAGAGGCAGAGACTCCTCTGGTTCCTTTTTCTCTTTTTCTTAAAGCTCTCTTCTCAACTGTTAGACTACTAACTTCTAACAGTCATCTTCACTTCCAGAGGCATCCAGGGATCATCCAGTATATTATGACTAGGTTCTCAAGTGTTCTGTGCTTCAGCTTGTCTCTTACGCAGAATAATACTGCTCTGCCAGTATTTGTTCAGCAGTTGCCATTGTCTGATACAATGGACCTGGGTTACCATTTATCAGACTTGTTCTTCCAGCCAGTCTGCATTCCTTGTCCTTGCCACTTCCAGGAGCAGGAGATCGTTTATGAAGATACTTGCTGAGCCTGCCAAAGGGGCATGCTCCCCTCTTCAAAAGCAATAATCATTCTCATAATAAACCTGAAACTGAAAAAAATGCTTTGAAAAATATTTGGTTAATAGCTCTCTGATATAATTATCTTTTTCCTCCTATGCTTCTTGGTTCCAAGAAAATATCATCTTTCTACATTGATTTCATTACGTCTTTTCCAAAATTTTCATATTTGTAACTTTTGCTGCTCTCTGCAAGTTCAGTACAAGCTTTGTGGAGTAGCTTTATTAAGAAGGAGTTTAAGAGCTTTGCACTGTGCAAAAACTATGTGTAAAAAATTATTAAAATGCAAAGGGCTAGAAATTAATAATAATAATAATTTAAAACACTTTATAACTAAAATGAAAAAGTAGTTCTTCTAGCAAAATATATTTTTGCTTAGGAAAATATCTGACCAGCTTTTACAACTCTTCTCACAACCATATTTTTCATCTGTTTCATATTTACAGAGCTATAGATTCTCAGAGTCTTCACAGAAGTAGGTATGCTCAATAAACCAATTATCATTAATTATCATTCATGCATCCGTAACTGAAATAACCTTCACTGTCAACTGGAATGATGTACTGAATACTACGAATGCCCTCTGCAGGGAGAACACGAAACTGCTGTAATTCTGGACTTTATTTCAGTCTGCCTATTTAAATAGGAACTACATAAACAGGTCTATATTAGTCGTGATTAGTCTGCTCTGACATTGTCTGAATACTGTAAATGGTACAGTGGCATCTCCAGATGTTGATAGGCAGTTGATGATTTAGCACACACTTTTCACCAGTCACCAAGGCAGACTGTGTCTATACTGCTGAATTAGGCAGGCACATAGAGCAAGATCAACCCCTGGCATGGTTTGGCTGTACCAGCTAGTATTCTTTCCCATATCATCTGTATAATGCTACCTAGAAGACTTTCACCAGTCGCATGAGGTGCTGTGCATCCTTCCCATAATTCTAAGTACTTCACACACACACATGCATGCACATACACACACATTATGCCTAAAGCCAGAGCTTTTGTCCAGGGCACATCAAAAGCCAATTGATGCATATTGCAAATAAAACCACTTCTGTGCCATTTGGCCTCTGATCTAGAGACCAGCCCCCATCTCAATAAAGCCTCAATAACCCACTGCAAGAGCCAAGTTTTGAGATAACCAAAACTGCATTTTCATGAAGAGCCAATTCAGTGCGGGGCACACCATATGTTAGGTAGTCCACAAACATCAGGTGAAAACAGTTTCCTGTTGAAGCTGTTATCAAAAGAGATGCTAAACCACCAGGCCTATATAGGCCTGCTCTGAGCCTACTGCTGTCTTTGTCCACTACATGTTGCCAGAGGTTTCAGAGCCCGTGTCACAGCAATCTCCTATTCTTTACAGAAAAACAGAGGTCAGCAACTATTGCATGCCTGAACTCCATGACATTGAGCCCCATGACCTCTATCTCAGCATATTCATGCTGGTTTTCTGACTGGCCAAGTCTAATGTGGATGAGATCAACAAAAATATAAATATATGCACTCAGTTTAAGAGAAGAATGATGTCATCCCTTAGCCAAAGATGAATGTGAATAAAACTGTTTGAAGACAATTATGAATTCAGAACAGGAAACAATGTTTTATACACGGTCTTTACTGGAATAAGAAGACTGATAGACATAATGTGGAGCACAGTAAATATCATATGCAACAAGAGTAACAGCAACAAAAGCACTTAAAATTCAAAATCAAGAAAGGATGGCAGTGTGACAGAGAAAGATCTATGGCTATGCTTAACTTAGTCACCATTATTTTTGTTATTTCCACAGGAGCTCCTGACCACTTTCATGAGAACATGCCCAAGCACCTTGCCTTGGGATACACTGACTCTAATGGATGGCCTTGACTTCAAGCTGCATCTCTTACTTCACGTGCAGTAGAATAATAGCTGTATTCAAAGACTCAAGATGTATAGACAAATTATGTGCTTGTATTTGTTCCTAACTCAGCCATGGAATTCAGGTAATTCATACAGTCCACAAAATCAGTACACACAATTACAATGCCTCTCTGTTTACTAAAAACATGAAAAAATTACTTCATTCCTATATTTGAAAAAGCATCCAGGAGCCTCAGCTGACAGTAGAATAAAAGCTGAGGAATAGAAAACCATTTGATCAGCTTTGAGTTCAAAGACATGTCATAGCATATGTAACTTCCAAACTGGATTATTGTGACATGGCAGTTACAAAAATACTTTTCTTTCTTTGTTCATGCCTAGAGCTTACCGGTCAGGTCCATATATATGGCTTTGAACTCGCTAGGTAGTCTGATTCATTCTCAGTCTAACAAAGGTCTTGAGTCATATATTTAAGTTCCATGAAAATCACATTGTATGTATGTGTACACAGTTTTGAATTGAATCCTGATTTACATTTCAGCAATGTATTTTTTTTTCTGCTGGAAACACAGCAATCTCAGTAGCTGACATCAGAAAACCTAACAGAGACATGCTTCTCATGGATGCTGCTGGTGTGCCAAGAACTACCGAGGAGTGCACAGATCAACTATAAGAGCTATGATTACTTGAAAATGTTTTTCCAATGGTCCTGAATTAAGGTCCCTCCTTTTATGCGCAACCTAACAGAGAAGAGATAAATCCTTACTTTTTTTCCCCTGGCACATCTATTGAAACACTGATGGAAAGATTATTTTTAAGATTGACTTTGACAATAGGCTTAGCAGCAAGAGACAAAGATCAGTACCTTGTTTTATTTGCAAGTTGCTTTGCAGGTTTTTCTTGTTCCTAAATTGCATTTTCTCCTTTCCAGAGAATGCACAGGTGGTTTTGATTTTGTGTGTATGTACATACAAAATTTCTACTTCACTAATTCCACTATAGTGCACACTACCTGCATTTTCCTGGAACTTATGTAGCCCAAACTTCATTACTTGTCATAGACTTCTTAAATTAATGGTGATTTCTGTAGCTGTCTCCACTGATATGCAAGTTAGCACTGTATACATGCCTGTCCTGCCAAAGACCAATCTAATTCATCCTTCCCTCACAAAATACCACCATCGGTACACCACTTGTCGCTTTTTTTATTTTTCATCAAATCTCTCTCTACTTTCCACTACAGCAACCTCAAGGCAATTACTGCCAATGTTAAGCTTTTACTCTTCAAAAAAAAAAAAAAGCTTAATTACCTTGCTAATATATTTAATTAAAAACAGACTATATACCTTGGGTGGGGCTTACACAGCTCCCAAGCTAGGTTCATCTTCACGTTCTGTAACATAAACTGAAGTGGGAATTTTTCAAGGTGTCTGTAGATGAAATATCCAAAAAAGCAGGGACTGTAAAGATGCCAAGTTTCAAAGTACCTGGGCATACCATTCACAGAATCTGGAGTATAGCATGTCAACAGATTGTCACAGCCATAGACTGAGATTTAGCATGATGGCAGAATATGTTAAATTTACTGCATTTTGACACAGGCCAATGCTTACTTTCTGAATACAAAATTAACACTGAATTTTCTGATTTGCAGAAGATTTCATGGTTAATGTACTGTGTATAAAATTCCCACAGCTCTTAAGATTACTGTGGATCATTGCACTTAAACTTCAGTTCAAGCAGAGAATTAAAAAAATAAATAATTAATAACTATCATCTGCATCTACCATCACCCCTCCAGAACTACATTTATGCTTACATTTACAAGACAAAGCATCTCAATCTGATTATGAGAAAAGTCAGAGTTTTAAGATAAAACTGTTAGCATTTGAACTGAAATTAATATAATAAGATAAATGACAAAATTAAATGCCACAATTATTGCTAGGAAAAAAAATCCTGTAAGGATTCAGAGACTGATTTTAAAAAAGCATTGGGTATTCTGTTCTTCCATCCTTATTCACAGTTCCATTTAATTAGGAAACGTGTGTAATAGCCTTTCTATAAAGAACAAAAGTAAAGACAAAAAAAGAAAAAAAGAAAAAAAATGAATGTACCATCACAACTCAGTTCTGCTGCAACTAATTTTCCAGCACCCTCTGCTGGTCTGCTTCTACAACAACCAAATTTCCCAACTGCTGGTAACACCCCGATAATCATCAGATCTGTATTGACTTATCACTTATTCTGTTACATATTTATTAAAAGCTCCCACGAGTCATGCATTAGCATCATGCTAGAGGAAACAGCAGAATCCATGTAATAATGGATGGCTATAGAGGAGCTGTGTGGGGAAGTTTAAAATGGCTGCTCTGCAGTTAACATTGTTTGAGACAACCCTGTCAAAGTGATGTTTTTATGCTGAAAAGGTTTCTAAAGTACAATGAAAATGAAAACAACTTGGGCAATGTTTTCATCTTAACGTACCATATGTCACCTCTACCACAACTCTTGTCAGCAAGGAAAGAGGGGATATCACTGCTATCTTATATTTCTTGCAGATTCTCAGTACTGAAAAAGAGCTATAGAGAAACATACAATGACAGAACCTCATCCTCAAATTCATTATCACGACTATTTCTTGCTGACCTCTTGTTCCTAGCAATACAGTGCCATCTGCTTGTCTTGTCTTTCTCTTTATTCCATTTCAGAAAGAGAAAGACCTAATATTTCTTTTAGGACGGGATGTCAATGGCCCATGCTAGAAGCCTGGATTCTGACAGGATTAACTATTAGCATTTTTGGAGCCCTATTCTTTCCTCCATCTCCCTACAACTTGAAATAAATATTTGCTTAATTTGCACACACCAAAATATTTGTAAAACAGCAAATCTGTACTTCTACTTAAGCATTTAAAGACTTAAAGATAGTCTATTTCCAGTTTGACTTGCCTTGTAACATCCAGTTTAGAAGAGGAAATTTACATTTTAATCTTAAAACTTTCTTCACTTCTAACAAATATATTTAAATACCAAAAACACATATAATGAACTAAAGAATCTTTTAAATAAAAAGTAATTTAAAGAAAAATTAGTTTCAGTATCAAATTGAATATATAACCTGCAAGGTGTAGATATAAAATGTTGGTCTGGTGATCTGCTGAACATTTACTTATTTGAGTATTTCATCATTGAACAGTCACTAACAGTTACCAATTGAATTATTCATAATGTATTCATATCCCACAAGTACTTTGTCTACTGCCCAGTAGATTGTAGCCAATCTAGAAGTAGTCTGTATAATGATCACAACAGCCTTGTCAGAGTAAAACCTTGATTCCTAAAATATTT
Source organism: Atrichornis clamosus (assembly GCA_013400975.1). Lineage (NCBI taxonomy): Eukaryota > Metazoa > Chordata > Aves > Passeriformes > Menuridae > Atrichornis > Atrichornis clamosus. The sequence continues at coordinate 28,556 of WBMZ01004613.1, read as the reverse complement.
CAACAAAAATTTAAACCTTTTTAAATTTTTATGTTGAAGTAACTAGAACTGCTTCTGCATTTTTAGTTAACCATATATGTCCAGGATTGAGACTCTGGAGCCCTGTGGAGGCTCACAAAAATTTAAATCCAAGTAAAAGAGCATGCAGAAATCTTGTGTTCATGAATTGAGTCTTTCCAGCATTGAAATATGCTTAATACTTCAAGGAACACTAACACTTCATACAGGAGAACAAAACCCAAATTTTTGGTCTGGACCAAGATGATTCTAAAAAGAGAAAATGCAATCAATTCTTAATATCCATTGGTAATTTGCAGGAATCCCAAGGGCATTGATACAGATTTTCAATTACAGGAGTACTGGGAATAGAGTTAGTCTAAAAGTGAAGATCCTGGTATAGCGTAAGTAGAAATGTTTCTGAAATTTCTTTAAGACATTATTCCAACTAAGACATTACTTTTGCGTTTGTGAAACAGTACTTTAATTGAAAATATATAGATAACTTTTTATCATTGTTCTACAGAGAGAGAAAGTTAATAAACATTTTAACACAACAGTTTATCTAGTTGCCTGTTTGTATTTAGTTCACTTCGTCTTCTCACACTAACAACTTCTTTCTCTTGGGTCACAGTGATATCTTTCATAATTGTACCAGTCCCATGATACTCTGTCTAGCACTTAGTGACATCCATGGCATGGGATCTGTTATTTATATTCTATGCTAGCACTATCCCACTTACTATAGGAAAAGGCTAGAAACTGTTGCACGAGTTACTAAATCTCATCATAAGCAATAATTACTTGTAAAACATTCTTAACAATTTAAAAATATGGTCCAATGCAATGCAATTTACATTGTTAAAATACTGATGTTACAAGCACGTTCCAAATTCCCTGCTTATATCTAACTGTGGCACAACAAGCACAATGTTGGGGTTTTTGGGCTCTAGTTTTGAAAGCCATAACCATCAGTTGGGAGTATTTGCAAATTTTCAATGAAGTTCCTCCCTCAGTTGCAGAAGTCTCTTCTTTGGATACCCTACTAAAATTTCAGGATGTTTTTCTTGTTGCATCCTGCTTTAGTTCCAAGGTACGAGCCCTCTTGGAAGTATTCTACAAGTTTCAGTCTTCCATGGAAAAAAAATTACAATAGAACTTCCATCTAAGGAAGAACTGCACTCTAATAAAAGAAGGTAGGAACAGACTACCAGCAATTAATAAAATGAAGCAGCATGCAACAGAACTCAGAAAATCTGTTAGAACAAATTGTGCTCCAAGAAGTCCAGAGTTCTTTACTTTTACAGATTGAATTATATGTGTATTAGAGGAAACACTATTTGTATCTATTAAAGATTTGCACTTTGAATGCTTATATTGATTTCCTGGTTCAGCTGGTGTTTAATAACAGCAGAAGCTGCCAAAGTGAAAGACTAGTTTCAAGTTTCCTTGCATCTTTTTGCATTTCCCTGCCCTTTTAGTCAATGGTTGCAGTGGACTTCAGAGTAGACAGGTGACTAAATGAATCCCAGAAGTTTGAATTTGTTTACCGCAAGCAGAATCATTAGTATCTTTCTGTTGTTACTCTTAGGCAATACAAGATTGAATATGCACAGAAAGTAGACTAAAAGTAGATGAAAATATTGTTCTTTATTTAAAACAACAACCCTTCTGTGCCATGTTATCTATATTTTTCATGTGCAAGAAATTAAACATGTTTTCTTGTTCAGCTTCTCAATGAGTAACTTCTCCATAAGTATAATGGCATGGGCCTTCAGTGCACCTGCAGCTCCACGGGAGCCAAAGCTACACCATTCTTCTGTTCAAGCTTCTCACTCTCTCATCTCTGCCTACAAAGTTAGAATACTGATCCAGCTCACTCGTGTTCTTTTCCTATTACAGTGCCCTGTAACCACTTAATACAATAGACTAGAAACACAGGGCTGAAGGGAGGAGCTGTGAGGAAGAAAAGTATATTTTGCCAGTGATTCCCATTGCTTTTGTAGCTGAACCTAAATTAAGAAAATTGATAGTGCTTCATACCTCTATGGTCTGGATCCCCCTCTTTTCTCCCAATGTGCTGGTTTAAGACTGCTGTATCCACATGGTTTTCACAGAGCTGGGACAAGTACTACAGAGCCCACCAGCAACAATTTGATATGCCATCAGTTACATATTTGCATTTCACCATTGAGGCCTATTCTTTTATAAAACCTGTATTAAATTACATCTGATTTCTGAAAGACTGAAAATGTCAATTATCCTATGATAACTGGGTAACTGTACCCTTGTTCCAGCTTTCCAGGAAGTCTTGATTGTGGCTTATTAAGTCCCTGGATAGACCAACACACTATAAACTATTCTGGGATAATCAGATTTCTGCACAAAATGAGCTATACTATAATCTTTTTGCATAGTTTAAGAATTACTGTCCTATTAGACAAGATAATATTTCATTCCACTGCCCATTTATTAAATGGGAACAGATTTAATATATGCTGTTAAATAAATGAATGGGAGTCTGATAACACCATTTTTCTCACACTGCAGGCAGACTAGCACAGCTACAGAAGTTTGGTGTCAACATACAGCATGCCACTAATTTAAAATGCTGTAAAACTGTGTTATGGTACTGTCTTATATCTTACCTCTTTCAAAATTTAATTTTAGGGATCTATCTCTTTATGGATTTATCTCTTCTCTGGAATACAGCTAACTACATAGTTCAAGGAAGATAATAATCCTTCTGTGAAAACTCATGTTATTTTAAGATGTCTATTATTCTGTAGTAGGCCGATGCCAAGAATATTAATGTAAAAAAAATAGACAGAAAAGACTTTGCACTTCACACATCAGAATACTGAGCTGTGATATAAAAGGACCAGATTCAAAAGACAGACAATCGTTTCTGTGAAAAAATAAACTACAGAAAAAAATAGAAAGAGGAGCAAATGAGCAGAAGTGAATTTCTGTGACCGGAACATTGTTTGAATATGCTTATGTTTTTTCATCTCTTTTCCTTTTTTTTCAATGTGAGTGCCTAGTCAAGTGACTTCTTCAAATAGCAGAGGAAGATATTCGTATTTGTCACTTCTCAGCTAACGTATCTCTTGCAATATGATAGAAAAGAGCCTGAAACTTACTTGCTGGAGTTCATTAGAAACATTCCTTTTCTGTGATAGATAAAGGTATGATGAAAGGAAAAAGTTCATGCTCAGTATAAGGGAAATAATTTTAAATATATGTCCTGTAATCAAGTAACTTTTGCTACCCTGTGTCACATTTTTTCCCAAGTGGTCAGTTTAGGCTTTAAAATATTTGTCTTTTGTCCTCCAAATTATCTTTCCAAATGGGCTGATATGAAAGAAGGCCAAAATTAGTCAGCTGTCACTCCAACAAATGTCACATGACCCCAGCTGTGCTTCCTTTGATGTGTTAATTAGTGTTCTACAAGGGCCAGAACTGCCCTGTATTTGAGCATATTCTGTATAACAGACAAGGCACTGCTTTTTCACACGAGTTTTCACGCAGTACTACAAAAAGTAGACTACCTACTAACTACTTTGACTATTAATAAGGTATGTGGTGCCCATGTCCTTTTCCGAAAAGCCACAAAATACAATGAACCAAGTACTGAGGAGATCTATTCTAAGCCTTTTTTCCCCCAAATACAACACAAAATAAAAGCAAAGGACCCTCTGTCACCCAGTGACGTATTTGTGTTACTCATTCCTGACTGGAACTAGATATAATGATAGAGAAACAGCAAAATATGGCCAAAGTATAATAATTACTGCTTATGGTACTACAGCACCTAAGAGTCCCTGTCATCAATCAGAAGCCCCTGTGCTAAGCAGTGTATGAATACAGAGAAAAAAAAAAGACAGCCCCTGCCTCTAGAAGCAGAAGTCCCAAGAGATGTGTACAACATCCCACCATGCAAGAACAGGCAGGCTGATGCTTGGCAAGACAGCACATCACCAGTGCCAGCTTTTCCTGCCACCATCAAGACAAAGGACACCATTGAAGAGTCTGCCAATTGTACTGCTTGTGGCAGACATAAGCTGCTGATAAGGTGCACTGAAAGATCATTTGCATGACCCCATCTAAATGTAGGTTTTGCAGAATGACATCTGTAATTTATTCCTACAGTGTCTAATAGTAATTTTCACTTTGTTTCTAACTTCCTTTGTCTTCAGTTCATTACTTCTGTATTTGTATTAATACAGTAAGTCCATCAACCTTAGTCAAAATTTCCATTGGCTACTGTCTCTTTTAGGAAATTGCATGTGAAAATTCAGACCTTCCTGAAGTTTTCTTGAATGTGTGTTGCATGTGATTTTGGAATTCCATACAGCAACTATAGCTTTTCTACACAATATTGTCTTATGAAGCACTTACAATCAACATTTAGTTAGGAGAGAACAGAAAGATAAGCAGAAAGAGGAATAACCATATAATCTAATTTCTCTCCATGAAGTGTTTTGATTTGGGTACTAAGCATGTACCTGAATCTCATCTTCTCCAATAGCACTGAATGACAGAAACTAGAAAGCTTCTACTTATTTCCTTCACTGGACTGAATTCAAATCCTGTATATTTGAGAATCTACACAACAATCAAAAACCCCACCACCACCAACAACAAAAAAAAAAAAGACATACACAAAAAACCCCCACACAAAACAAAACAAGACAAAAAACCAACCAAAATCCTCCTCCAAAAAAACCCCCAAAAACCTCCAAACAACACATGTTGCAACACACTTTCTAGGCCAAAATTAGAAATTGCTTTTAAAATTAGATCTCCATGTAACAGAACTACTATAAAAATTTAACTCTTCTGTGCATTATGTTTAGTTTTGGATTTCTCCCTCACTCCTGTTATGAGAATGTGTTCAATCTCATGTTTTGCACTCACGATATATTTGTTTAGTCTGACACTTTTATGACTTTCTCCCTAACTTTTACTCAGTGTTCAAACAAAACTGTAAATAAACCTTCACACTACATTTAAGTTTTGTTTGCCAATGAGTCACAAGTACTAAACAGTGTATTTCGTAAATAGATAAATATCCTTCCCCTTTCAGATCCAGATAATGTATGTATGTATGTAATATGAGATAAAAATATTTTGTGTGTGAAAAAGTATATAGAAATATGTGCATTTAGCAAACCTGAGCCATTTTGCTCCTCCCTCCAGACAGAAAGTTGAGGAGAAAGGAAAATTCTGTAGGGAGTCTGAGGTAGTACCTGGGGTTCAGTCATCTGACAAACTTTCAGAAGGAAGTATTTTGTGAATGCACAGAAGTCTGTGATTGATAAGAAGCATCCTGCTTTGAAAATCTGCTTAGCTCCTAGGAGAATGGTAATTGTACATCTGGTGTCCTGAAATGCCTTCTCAGCTGGAAAGAGGAACTTGGAAAAATAGTGAGTCACACTACCAGATTTTGATGTGAAAATCCTGCCAGCAAGTGCTTGTGGAAGATTATTCTCCCTCCATATCAACACCATGAAGTTCTGTCACCACTGAGCATTTGGAGCTGAGGATATCGCTGCTCCCAGCATTCCTTCCCCTGCACAGCATATCTCTGAATGAAGTACTAAGATTGTGGTGAGATCCTGAACATTCTGAGGCCAGTGAGAAGTTCCCAATGGATTTTACAAAGTTAGAACCAACACCTGTCTGCAGTGTTAATAAGCCAAAACAAGGTAAAAATCTGAAAAGTTACTGAGACAAAAAGGAAAACTTAATGAAATATGAAGAGACAGAGGTTGTGATATGTTCAATAATTAAGAAATGATACATACAAGCTTACCAATCAAACCAACTTTATAACTACAAATCTAAACCAGCCTCTTCACTGCAAGTCTGTCCAGCAGGGTAACACAGGTAGTAATTGGTTTTCATTGATTCTCAGTGAGCTCTGTTAAAACTACCACATTGTAAATTGCTGGTTTTGCCTTGTATGCTTTAAGTCACAGAAAGCCACTTTTGTTTGATGCTTAATTGAATTATACTCACTAGTAATTCTCTACTGTGGTTACACTCTCTTTGCTGTAACATTTCCTTTTAAGTTTATCTTTCTTTTCTATTGCATCAAGACTTACTTACTGTCATATTTATAACAGCTTTATTTTTACACCTTTAAATGCTTACTGCATTGCTTTGGTGATAGCTACACTTTTATTTTTGCAAGTCTTAAGTGTTTCCAAAACACACTAGCTATCACAAGTTTTATTATGATGTATTATCTTTCTCTATTCAGACTTCCCAGGTTCTATAGGTTGCTGTTATGTGTCATTTCAATAAAGATAAGTTGCACTGGAAAGGAAGGGACCACAGCTTTTATAAAGCCATTAGCCAAATAGCAGTTAACTTTAAATTTTGTCATCCATGACATGTGACTTCCCTTTTTCAATATACTTATGGCTGGGAGAGCCCCATCATCACCTGGGAAATGCGTGAATGAAAACCACTGAGCATATGATTACACAAATGACATTAGTTTTGGCAAAAGAAACTTCTAAGAGCAAAAAAATCTTTATCAGCAATGAAAACATCTAAATGACCATTACTACCTCAGACTTTACACTTCAAGAATTAGAAAGAATAATGAAAAAAAACTTTTTAAAATTTTCATTTATAAAGCAGAAAAGTGTAGAAAACATAGAAAGACTCATCCTTCATAAAGGACAGGCAAACACAATTTAATATCAACACAGTCTCATTAGAGTGACACAAATTATTCCACTGAAACTCTAAAGCAAAGATAGCTTATAATTAATACCTGAAACAAGGTAACCTACTTCAACATTAAAAAAAAATCAGAAAAAAAAAGAACAACAAAGGTCATGAGAGATTTCTGATTGATCAAAAAGATCTCATTAACTTTGACAGGGAAATATTATTTAGGTTTAACTCCATTTGGCATAGAAGTAAATTAATCTATTCACTAACAACTCACCTATGGCTAAAAAAATCAGCTATTGCTGGATCTAAACTGGTGAGAAATATTTTCTGTGAATAGTATCAAATACGTGGAAAACAGATAAATTATCACCCTCAAAGTTGACACAATGCAGGGAAATTAAAGCAGAATAACACTCACTTCTCTCTAATTGCTTTATAACTTTACAAAAACAAACAAACAAAGAAACCCTACTAATATTTAAAACATTTATTTTGGAAGCACTACTTTTAAAAGGTGCATTATTCTTACAAGTATTATCATGATCTAGTGACCCTTGCTTAAAGATTTATTTAGCTAGAAGTCTTGAATGAAATAGCTTTGTCATGCAGGATGAAATGAAGACAAGTCCCATCCCCATTAAGCAGTATAAAAATGAAGTAGCATTATGCATCTACTTCGCAAGAAGAACCACAAGGATCACAATAATGCAAAAATTAACTCAAGTACATGGCTTGACTTGACAAAAAAAATTTTCAAAATCCCAACATTGATATCACTGAGGATACTCATATTGCTCATATTCTATGGGCATGTGAGTATATTTTTATATATGTGTATATATATACACATACATTTCTATATATATGAATCCTTGATGTTAAAAGACTTTTGGAAAACATAAATCACCAAAATTTGACAAACCATGACAAAATTATTAGTCATATACTGAAAAGAATCAGAGAACTAGAATGATAATCAAGTTTAGAATGTTAGCAAAGTTTCAATTCAGTTCCAGAAATAATAAATAAGATTATAAATGTAAGAATCAAGATGCATTTGTTATGCATGTAATTTTCTTCTCTGTCAATCTTGAATTTTTTACGAAGACTGCCGAGTTGAATCTCTTTAAATTCACCTTTGTGGATTTATTAATGCTATATGCTTCAATTAGAAGACCATACGTTGTAACAGTTACAATTAAATTGTATCAGTTACATTTCAGTCAGAATACAAAATTGCCCTTCACTCAAGTGACAGTAAAAAGGAAGCTTTCAGCTCTAAAGGACATTTACTGCAAAATCAAAGACGGAAATAATAAGGATCTTTCAATTTAATAGCAGAATTGTAATACATGGAGATCCAGACATATCTTTTCTCAGGACTTAAAAAAACCCTCATACTATAGTGTGCTAGTAAATATACGTGAAAAGATTGTAAAATTAATAAAAACTAATGAAATCAATGCAACATGGGAGAGGTTTACATTCCAAAACATTTAATTTATAGCTTTTAAACAGCATTGCAGACTAAGTTTTAAAAATGCAACCTTTTTGGTAGGCTTGGAAGTTATTCAAGTAACATCTACTGAAAGGCACCTCTGAGAATTTTTCAACAGTTAAGTCTTACCTGAAAAAGGATGGCAGCATAAAATCATGTAAATGCAGTTATACAGTTCAAAATTCGTAGTGCATCTCAAAACATAAAAGCTCTTTGTTCCACCCTCTTTTAAACTGGCATGTATGGCTCTCTACAACATGCGCCTGAAATAACCTGGAGATTGGTGTGCTGCCTATGGTGGAAGTGTACTGTTGTGTAAAGAAACATTACTAGGGAAGCAGTAGAACTTTTCTTTTCCATGGCTACATTCCTGGGGATGTAAGACAGTCATAACAAACCCAACTGCCATCACTAGCACACCAAGAGCAAGAATCAGGCAGGATATGAGGTTATCTGAATGGTTCCATCGCTCCTTGGACAGTCTTAGATAACACGCTGATGGGATGATAAAAACAAGTGGGGTAGCACTCAGAACTCCCTGTGTGTGGGAAACAGCAATAGAAAAAACCCTCATAAGCATGTATACGTAGATATGAAGAACAACAAATCTAAATTTTTTAATAGCTGTGATTAGACAGATGCAACAGTAAAGGCAGAGAATACAGGCCTTTTCCAGTGTTGCTATATGGAAAACCTTTTTTTCAAAGTCCCAGATAATATGCACAATGCTTGCTTTTGAGGGATTTGTTATTTCCAGTTACTATCTCTGTGGTCTCACTACTACTGATTCTTTTTTTCTACCCCCTCTTTGTTTTTTGCCCCTTTGGCACAAGGCAGTCACTAGGATCTGCCTTAGTGTTTAGTAATTTGCCAACTTCATCAGAAGCAGGGACTAGAGAAAGAAATGCTAAATTCAATATCACCATACAGTATGGATGAGTACTTTAGTGATTTCTGCTGCAGTTTAAATACATTTGGTAAGTCATAGCCACTTGCCACATCTACAAAACTGTTCTAAAGCCCTCCCCAACCACATGAATTTTACTTCCTGAACTTCCTTTCTCTTTTAGTTATTTGGTTTTGAAGCAGTGAATAATTCCTTTTTTTTCCTAACATTACTGCTGACTACTGTGTCAAATTACATAAGATTTTCAGTAGAGCTGTGGCTTTTACCAAGTTCTGTTTTATTAAAAAGTGATTTATTAAATAAAAGAGTATACAAGTTCACTTACATTTAGCTCTAAAACTATTCCAAGGCAATCATACACTAATGATACACCAGTCGCCACAGCAACGATAACTACTGTCACAACAATGTGGAAAACTGTTGAGAGGTTCCCATGGAAAAACACATTGGCAATCACCTGAAACAGAACCAAAATTTTAAACCTTGCTTCTGCTGCTTATATTATCAAGCAGCTTACTCCAAATGTCCTAACCTTAGTAAACTAATAGTGAGTGAGAATACAGTGGCTGAGTTTTACTTATCTTGTTTCAAGAAAACATCTCCATCTGCTTCCAAAAATAACTCATAACAATCATTACTAAAATTGCAGAACACTTGCCAGACTGACTTATTTATACCTGTAGGATTTTAGAATTTACTCTCTTCTCATTTGCCCACTATAGAACAAACCCACTTAAAATTATTTATCGAACAGATGGATTTCCTAGATGGAGATACTTCTATAAAGCAAAATTATTAAGCATAAAAAGTCTGCTATTTTTGCCTATTCTCAACTCAGTAACAACAATGGCATTTACATCAAACTTGGAATTTTAAGAAGTCCTAATATTATTATGTAATTATTAATATAAGGTTGACTAATACTACAATAAATGTAAAATAACATTATATGGCCAGTGTCGAAACAGTAAAATTAGTCCCCCACACTCAATGCATGTAGCAGGATAAAAGATGTTGATATTAATTACAGATAAATCATAGACTTCAGCTATAATATGTATTAACAATGTGAGAATAATATTAATATGTAACAACAGTGTTGAAGGGAAAATGTAATAAATTCTTACCTCTCTGGTCACAAAACATTCAAGGGGGAAGGTCAGAATTACAGTAACTCCATAACAAAACCTTCCAAATGTAGCAAGGTTGTCATCTCTACAGTAGTTTTCAAATATATCTCCTGAGGTATAGCAAAATATCAATTAGCTTGAACTTCACATTATTTGCCTATATTTGCAACTTGAAGTGCAGGTTACTGGAGGTACTGGAGTAATTGAGATTTTCTGATCCCTTCTCCTTAACATGTAACAAGAAACTGTAGTTACAAGTTACATCCAGGAGAAACTTTCAGTTTCAGTCTTCTGGTAGCAGTGTTCTTATCTCAAGTAGCATTTCTCTTAAAAAAATATTTTAAAATACACATACCAGGGTTTGTCATCTGCTACCTTCCCCTTTAACATAGATTTTCTGTGAGACACTATTGTTTGTTTGAATAAATATGTGACAGACTGAGAAAGAAAGCTTATGGGTAAAAGATATATTTTCTCTAAAAATCTAACTCCTAGAACAATTACACAAAAAAAGGCCAGGGAGTTACCTCTGGAGAACTGCATTTCCCTGATAGTATCTAATCATAGCTAATAAACTGCAGTGAAGAATTTCAAATATTCTGATCCCAAAAGCCCATTATAAACATATAGATTAGTACCCATCATATCTTCTTATACCTAAAACAAAAGCATCTCTAGAGGATTTAAATCATCTTCCTTGGCATTTATCACAAATAATCTGTAATAACAACCTCTGAGGCACAAGACACAGTGCAAGACAGTGATCAGATGATCTATCAGGTCTTTTTTATCTGATTATGGTACTGTCTCGTTATTTACTATTTTAGGAGCACAATGACACTGGAGAAGCAATCAGGTGTAGAGAAACCAGCCACAAATTTTGACAGGGGAGACAGAAGGTCTGCTTACATGAGAGGCATATGATGAGGCAGAGCTGCAGGCAGAGCTTTCTATACCTGCAATGTCTCAGCCAGCCTGCACTCAGTCTACCTACAACACATCTAGGGCAGTAACTTATTCTGCTGGAGTAAGCACTGGAGGCAGGAAAAAGGGGCAGATAAACCAGGAACACCCATCCTACAATTCCTCTGTTCTCAACTACATGCTGCTGCTCATCAGGAAAGGAAAAAGCTTGGAAGCCTTCTACAATCTGGAATGTCACTATTAAGTAACAGAAAATCTGCTTGCCTAAGAAATTTGTGTATTTTTCATGAAGGAAGTAATGCACTGAACGAATTTAGGCCTTGTTCATCTGAACATACCTTTTTCACTTCAATAAAATGATGTTAAATAGCATGATGCAACATTGATTATATCTATTTATGTATATTCATATACCCACAGAGGGGACAGTAGGACTAATTACAGCAGAACAGCTGTTGCAAAGATAGGAATTATCTCTGAGCCTAGGATGTTATTTTAGCACAGACAGGAAAAAAGTATAAGAAAATGTACAGAAATATATACCAGACAGAAAAAAAATCAAGGAAATTTTTATTCTTACTGCTCTCTGCTGCTGGACCATGTGGCTAAATCACAGATGTTTAGCACTCAAAAAGTTTCAATTATTAAAGTATACAAAGAGGACTTTCACTGGTGAGACATACTTGGGAATCTGGCACCTATTAGCATGTAGTTGACATTATTTTATCCCATTTTGGTTGTTTGGTAACTATGAGGAATGTGCTATTTCTGTCCAAGTATACTATGATTTTTGCACTTTTACAGTCACTAAGATGTTTACAGAAAAAGTCAAACAGAAAGGCAGAAACGTAAGGATTATAGCAAGCACCAAAATTGAGGGATCGAGCAGTTTACCTTCTGTGTATCCTGTAAAAGTCATATATCCACACGCAGCAAACACTACACTGATTACAAATGCCAGTGACACAGACACATGGGTGACTCGAGACCAGTTCTTTAATGTGGGTTCTTCCAGAGACCCATATATTAAAAAGCTGTTATGGTTGCAGATGAATGCTGAAACACACATGACAGTTAAAGCAAATGCATGAATTCATGCATAAATGCATAGAGGCACAGCACAGTTTGAACTCACTCATTATTAAATATAAACATTAACCCTGAAATGAGTGGCAAAGATAAATAGCTTGAACTTTTGCTTACTTAGTTGATGTGATGAAGGTTTATATTCATCCTGAGATGGTTCTGATTACATTGCCCTTAAATACTATGCCATTTCCCACCCTCCACATCTCCATTCCATAGGTATTTCGTCTTCCTGCTCTTCTTTTGCCTAAGAACCCAACAGCAGGTTTGAGAATTTTTTTTTTTAAGTCCACAGAGCCATTTGCTACTTTCAGACTTCCTATGGCGTCCATTTTAGGCAGCAGTAAGTATGGGGAGGCCTCAAATTATCACAATATTAACAAGAAATAATGTACCAGATCCTGCAGGCAGGAACAGAGGACTTCTGTGAGAGAAGTTATCCAAGGGAATGCAGAACGATCACAGACTCCTCAGTTTATCAGTCAGACTAACCCATGGATGCAGGTGCTTTAGGATGACCTGCACAGTTGATCTGGGTTCACATGCACACTGTCCCCGCTTCAGTGGCAACAGCCTCTAGGGCCACATGGACAATGGATGAGGTCAATGTCTTACACAATAACATTCATATGGATGACTCAGTCAATTACTTTTTTTCTACAGCAGTTTAACATGGATATTAAAAAAAATACAATAAAAAAATTCAATTTCTTTGTTCCAAATACTAAATAATTTCTTACAGTTGATCTTAATATTGAAAAAAAAAACAGAAAAAAATCACTTACCAAATGACATCACCCCAATGGCTTGTACTGCATTTGATTTTGCAAATATCCACGCATTTTCTGATTTGGGTCTAAAACAGACATTTGTTTTAATGGATTACCCTTTTTTCAATTAATCAGTTATTAAAAGTGACTTAAAATAATATATCGTAATAGAGATCTGCTGCTAGTCAGATCTCCAGAACCCTCTGAAGCAGCCCTAGTGTTCACCAACAAGTTGAAACTAGGGAGATACCTTTTTCACCTCTCTTGTTTTGAGTCAAGTATTTTGGTAACCAGTTTTTACAGTCAAAAATGTCAGCCTGTTTCAGTTTTGTAAATAAACTCTGCATGTCATCACATATCAAGAAATAGCAACCCAGAAGGTAAAAGCTGTTACTGATTCTGACTAAGGTTATCTCAACTGAAAATGTCCTCTGACTACTTAGAGGCAATATCTACTTTTGAATTTACACATGTATTCCATTCAGTGAAGAGATAATTTTTTACCAGGCTACAAACCAAGTGAGGAAGTTTGCCTTTCTTTACACCTGTTTCAACTGTTCCTCATAGTAAACAGATTCTGCTACTTCCCCAAAGATAAAAGAAAGTGTGAAAGAGTATGTGGAGACTTTTATAATCAGACGAGAGTGTAATATTCCCCACACCTTCTCCTCTAAGATATTCCCGCAGTTTTGGACCTGTGGTAATTGCAGTGCTTAGAGGAGGACCACAGAAAATCATTAGCAAACCTTGTTAAAACCTTTTAGTGCATAAACTACATCTCTGAATAAACAACAAAAATTAAGACATGGGGAAGGACCCAAGACATCCCTTTCCAGAAATACAATTTGCTAAAACATCAAACGAAATTCACAAGCTAGTTAAACATTGAATTTGTAATATTAAAGCACAGGCAAAGAAATAAACAATCCAGAGAAGCTTGCTCTTAAAGAGTTTGCTGCTGCTAACTTTGATTGCTCTGTTTTTATTTAGAGGGAAAGCTACTGCCACCTGAGGCCTTAGCTGCTCTTTTCCTACTGCCCTAGGAGGCTATTGAGCACTCAGGCCAGTTCTGTGAAGATAACAATGGCAGATTTCTCTCTCCCTCTCTTTGCTGATCTCTCCCTCTCGCTGGTTTTGACAGCTACAGTGGCATATGCTATGCCAGGTTTCATTGCTTTCAAATGTTTAAATTACACCTCCAGACCCTAAAAATAAAAAAATAATAATTAAAAAAAAGGTAAAAAATGTTGCTGTTTCCTCTTTCGTAACTCACATCTTACTATTTCTTGACAGTCCAAATAGTCAATCCTTCCTTTCTCATATAAATAAAATCCAAAATTACAGTACCTAATGCACATTTAGTTCAGACTTAGAGCACCTTTTCAGCTCTTAAGCTGTGGTTGCTAACTTTAACTTGGAAGAGAACAGGACCCAAGCATAAAACCAAGTTCAGTTCTTTTGTCCTCAGATGCAGTATTATTGTCACTGCTGTAACTGCTTTGAGCCTTAAGCAGCTGCATACAGCCCTCCTAAAATATTCTCTGACTCAGAATGTAGATGGAATAAATGTTATGGATGAAATAGAACTGTCTGGCATTGGTCTTGTGAAATAGGAGTTCTGACCCTCTATAGTTGCTCTAGTTCCTTGTATAGGGCTCCCTTAACTTGATGCCACTGATTTCAGATCACTATTACTAGAGATGTCTCTAGAAAATTAATATTAATAATTTTGAATATATTATTTTTCAGGTAAACATTCACATCTGACTGGAAAAATCTCAGTAAGATTTCAAGATAAAAATAGTATATAGAAAGCTAACACTACATTTGTTCCATTCTGAAACCACTAGAGGTCAGCTTTGATAATAAACATACAAAAATAATTTTTTTTATATTATCCTTTGACAGCAGAATTTACCAGTTTTCTTTGACCCTTTTCTATTAATAAGTTAGATTATCTAACACCTTATAAACCAAAATATTTTAAATGCACAGAAATAAAGAATGCTGTCTGAAACACATTTAATTTCTGTGAAAATGGTACATCCTGTGCAACATTATTAGCTATATTATGAGCTCCTACGAATACAGATTTAAGAAAGGGATTGCAAAAAGCACATGATTTTCAGTTAAAGCATTTTGAATAAAGTGGCCAAATTATCAGTTAAAAAAACAAATCACAGGAGCTAGTTTTCCCCCTGCGCAGCGTTAACTTATGCACTAGCAATACGCAACAGACTAAGATATAGCTTTGCTTTATGGATGAATGACAAATCAGATTAGGAGTATTATCTGGGTGAAAAAAATCCAAAATAACAAAATCCTGCTTATTTAGCAGCCTAAGAAGATAAATTCCTTCCCTTCTAGTTGCAGAATTGAGGAAGAATTTCAGATCCCTGATTTGAACAGGGTTGGTACAGATGTACTATTTTCTACAGTAACTCATATACTGCTGCATGTGCTTTGAAAAACATTTTCATATTGTGAGAATAGAGGGATCTCACACAGTGAAAGCACACAGTAAGAAATTTCATTTCTGAGTGTTTGGAACTAAGAGTCAACAGCTCTAGAACTGTTACCACATCAACAAGAAATTACTCCCTAGTTCAGTCTGCAGAACATAGAGACTTATGAAAAGCTCCTGGGAAAGGGTATCGGTGACATGAAAGTGTCTATATAAACTAAGACTTCATAGAAAGATTTCTCAGAAAGAGGAACCTGTGCCAGGAAACAATAGGTGCTAGATATGGAAGAGCCCTACAGCAGTGAAATATTGCACTAAATTACTCACAAGTCAAAGGGCAACTAATGGAAACATCATCTCCCAAGGTAAACACACATAGATCCATATATTTATATCAATGTAGGCAGATGCATACACACACTGACAGAGTCTATCACAAGGATAACATTACACCTGTCATGGTTTTTCAATCCTGAAGCTACTGTTCAAGATGGATTTTCTTTTTTGTTTTGTTTGGGTTTTTTTAGTTTTCTGGGGTTTTGGGGGTTTTTTGTTTGGTTGGGGTTTTTTGGTTTTTTTTTTTTAGTTTGTTTTGTTTTTTGTGTTTTTTGAGAGGACCTTTGTTCTGGCCTACATGCTTGTTAGGAGTTATTAGGGGAAGATTTTAACTGTTGCTTATATAAGGACAACATTAGCTGTGAAAATGTATGAATAACAAAACCAGCTAGCTCTCTGCTCCTCACTCAGTGTATAAAAACATGGACTATGCTTGCATGGACAGGAATATTTTTTCCTTCCAGAGAAGGATTATTAGTTAGATGAAACAATGAAAAGTAACAGAAGAAATATATTTACCGTACTAAATGCATTTGCTGACAGCAATCATATTGTCTATCATATATAGCAGAAGCTGAAACACAGAGTAAAGCCTGAGATGTAATCTAACTGTGATTCTTGGAACAAAAATAATAAAAGATTGAACAAAAAGACAGTACAAGGAAGTTCCCAGACAGGAAAAAATCTCAACTGAAATTAAGACAAAAGCAAGACAGACTGAGGGTAGTGAGGCCTAGTGATGAAGAAAACAAGACTCTACTCAGTCTTCAGTTTACATAAGTGAAAGTATACCATAATAAACATATTAGTGAGTTTTAAAAAGTTTTGTAAATATTCATGTTTATCTACATTAGAAGAGGGGAATTGAAAATAACAAATGAACCAGGCAAAGGTTAAGACTTTCTAATAGGGTAAAAGGCATTTCCCACCCAGATCATGAGTAAGAGTTGGGCAAATTTGGAAACAGCCTATCTTCTACTTCTTGTAAAATATGTACAGCATATTATTCCCCATCTTAAGATACACGTTATACAAAAATATTTTCTGTCATTTATGTAGAAATGCTGCCAAATATAATATAGCAGAAGAGTGCATGAGAAGCAAAACATCTTTAAGGAAGGCAAGAGAAACATATATCCCTTGAGATCTCAAGACAACTTGCAGCTATGAAAAATTGAAATTAAAAAAGGCTAATTTCCAGAGAGGAGCAAAGTCATATTTTGACAGGGGAGCTACATATCGGAATGAGCAAAAGAATTCTGTTATTTTGGATTGAAGATCAGGGACAAACTACCAAGTTTCGGTGAAAATCAGCAGTTAACAATATAATCCAGGAACATCTCACAGATTAATTCAGGTTTCATTTAATGATTTAAACATTTAGGAAATTAACTATAAAATTTCAATTTAATTCTATTCTAATGTAAAATACCTTTTTAGTTCTTTTTAAACTTTGAAAGTTTAAAGACACTGAAAAGTTTATAGATGCTGAATGTAACTTCAGTCAATATAATGGAAAGAATGAGTATGGCTCATGTTAGCCTTGGATTTTACATTAATCAAAGTCATCTTGTGAAAGAACACTGAGAAGGCAAAGCTATTACATCAGCCCCACTTAGCTACAGCTACTTTAACTCTTCTTTCTTCCTCAGTGAATTACTTAGCAGTTCTGTAAATATAAAGTAGCTTAGTTTTTTTAAATTTCATCACACATTAAATTTTATCTTTGCTTACTACCGGGTTTTTTATATGAAGGAAAGAATCAGCTTTCTACTTTCAAGTTTTTTTCCTGAGCCCTTGGTGTTTCATCCCTGTGATCAGTTGCCAGTTGAGTAATTCTCACATCCTCTTTATGTGTAGCAGATGCTCTTGAAGTTTTTCATAGACATTTATGTATTATGGAGACACTGACCTTATAACATTCTTTGCAAAGAACACCAAATTAAATTAAAATTATCCATCTTTAAAAGCTACATAAAATATTTCTCTTTACAGCAATGAATGCTAATTTCAGCTTTGAAGCTTAAAGTTATTGTATGTAGTATTAACATACTGCACATATACAGCTTGGGTTAATTCTTACCTATTGGTTTTGATCACAGTAGGTAAATACCCAGCTATAAGCAGGTGGGATTAAAGATAGGTAATCAAAAGGTAATTTTATCCAACATCTGAAAATACCAAGAGTGAACTCTCAATAATCTAGAACACTGGATTTTATCTGCAGGTTTGTGATGTCATTCAGGTAACAATAATCATATGGATGATAGTAATCAAAAGCAAACAGAAAAAAAAACCCCCTCAGTTTTATATTAGTCATAAGAGGAAATAAGTTAAACCAAGTAATCTTGAATCTTTTTTTTTTTTTTTTTCATGAGAACTAACACTATAATAACATTCCTAAAATGTCCCTGGCCAACCTGCTCCACTCCCAAAGCAAATTCAGATAAAAAATAAAAAGCAACACTTCAAAAACTTGTAATTCCTGGTTTTCAGCCTACAGTTTCAAGCACATCAAATCATTAAAAATAGCAATAAGATTCTTGTTTCTCTGATGGTCTAAAACACTGCAGAAAGTTTCAGATTATTGCAGAAAATATCCTTTATTGCTAAAATAACATATTTCATTTTCAACTACAGCATGGATAGCATTTAAGCAAAAAAAGTGTTATCATTTCCAGACAATGTTCTTGTAGCTCTCAAAGGAAAGCAGTCTTCGCTTTGAAAAATCTAAAGGTAAATGAAAACCGATTACTACTCATAAAGTAATTATCAAAGTGGGAAGATACCCAAACAGGATTCCAGTGGAACCTGACCTGAGTCCAGTATTTTTGAATGTATTCAGCAGTAAGTTGAGTGATGGAATAAAAACCAAGAAGTGTCCATAATGGAAAGCATGAAATGTTCAGTTAACACGATCATGCTAGAAAATGGGATTAAAAAAAGAAAATCATAAATATGTTGGTAAGTGGAGAAATCATCTGATATAGCAGCATTCAGTTCTGTAATGACAAATTCTACAGTTACACAGAGGAAAATAAGGCTTCATAAGAACAAGGAGGGGGGAAAAAACAAACAAAAAATCCCAAACTTGATGAGAACAGTATAAAAGAAAGGAAAATTCACCAGCAAACAGTTCTGCAGTGTGCCTCTTGCTTGATACTTCTACTAGAGTGCAAGACATTTCCATGATATCATGCTATCTTCCAAAGGAGCAAACATTAAACTAGGTTACACAAACAGAAGCATGGCAATCCCCAAAGGACAGAGTTGAAAGCGACCTTAAAACACTTTGCATTTAAGACGCATCCATCTTCTCTGCTCCTCAGAGTGAATGCCCCAGGCAGGTGGGGCACCACAATTTCAACTTAATTTGCAGAAAACTTAAGGCAGCCATTGAGCATGATCAGAAGCATAGGAAACGACAAGAAGAGAAACACAAAAGGAACTGTGTTTGTTTAGTCTATAGAAAGGATCCCCAAAGGGGGACAAGTTACAGCTTTTTACAGGTGATTTTCAAGCATTTGAAAAAGATTGAACACTTTGCTTTCCATATCCACGGTGACTAAGCCAAGAAGCAACCAACATGAAATGGAGTAATACACATTTAGGAAGAATTCATAAGAAAAGGCTAGTGAAGAAATGGAATGGGAAACCATGGAATTTGTTCTTTACAATCACCAGTCATCAAGAGCAGCTACATAATCAGTTCTGCCATATAACAACTGTAGGGATCAAATATTCTTGGCTCCATCAAGCCTTTATCTAGGATGATACAAATTATTTTCCTATGTGACAGATACGAGGACCTTGTTTTCATAATCATGACTTTTTAAAATCTCTTTGGAAACTCCAAATTCTATTGTATTTTAAGAAAGATTCACAATAAATGTGTTTATTCACTTACTTCACTTGTAATATGGGACCCATATTAAAATTCAATGGGATTCTTTATTCTCATTGCAAAAAAAAAGACATCACACCATTACACCACTAACAAAACATTAGAAGAGAGTTTTAACAATTAAAATATAAGAGAAAAAAAATCTTGTTAACATTTTATCAACTTGCTAGATGCATTACTGAAAACAAGTGTAAAAGCAAAAATGGAAGTCTCTAAAGAATTAAAAAGTAAAACTTCAAGAATCACTCAAACCCCAACAATACATATTATAAGAAAAACGAAACCATGCATTCCATATTTTTCAGTGCATCACAACTGTGGAGAAGAAACGTTACCCTAGTAACAAGTCATCAGTAACTATTATATATAGCTTCTTCATTTTTGACCAGGGATTTTGAGGTTAACCTTTCAAATACCCCTTTAACACACAGTGTGAAAAACATGCTGCCTCAGAAAAATGGTGGGAAGTTCCACACTGTTCTGAGAGAGTCATTTTGTGGATGATAGACAACATCATCTGGTACAACTTTAGAAACTGCTATTCTAGTCATCGTCCTAGCATTATACCTGAATACCCTGCAATTAACCCACGTATCACAGCAGTAATACAAATGAACAATTATGCGACATACTGCTGAAACAATCCTGAAACTATCTACTTAGAAAAACACAAGAAATACCATATAAACCTGTTCCAATAAATAAAAAAGCATATTCAGAAACAGAATTTGTCATCTTTATTAATATATCTTCACATTTAAAGGATGAAGAAAAATGCAGCCCATTTAGGCCATTAAGGAAAACAATAGATTCATAGCACTTGCTTGCAACATAATTGTAAAAATATTGTCACAACACATACTTACGTGTACTAAATTGTCTAGAACACTCCATTGTCCAATATTAAATACTACTTTCAGAGTATGAGTGCTGTAAAAGTTTTGCACGTTTATATTGTTTTCTCAAATGACAGCATAAAGATTTCATTATTGCGTTATCTTTTCAAATTTTTTGTATTTGTATTTGATTTTTATTATTAAATTATTACATTATCAGAAAAAAAAATTCATAAAATACTAGCTATTTTAAGATTGTAAATATAGGCCATCTGACAATAATAGTCAAAATAAATTAAAAAAATCTCAAATGATAGACAACCTCACATGCCCATTCAGGACCCATCTACTGTTAGTCATATCATCCATAATTTCCAATTAATCTGTAGAGGTTTTGAAACTTTTTCTGAATTTCTTACGTGCAATAGAAGAGAAAATTTAAAAGGATGAAGTATATTTAGCTGTACATTTTGTATTGCTGTTAACAGAGATTTTTCAATTATCTGTCTGTCCCAAAACAGGCAAGTTTCAAAACTATGGAGACATATGCAAAAGTGAAAAAACAGATTACATATGATAAAAAATTCACTTTGTGGCAAGTGTAAGAATACTCACACTTGTAGACTGAAGGTTACTGTTCTCACCATCACGATAATCAGGATGACAACGGTTAGAATCAGAGAAATAAGAGATACCTGTAAAGTTAAAAACATGACTTTAGTCAGTAAGCTTCTGAAAGGTTATCCTTTTAGCAGCATAACACACTTGTTAATTATTTACACTAAGCTATGACTGGTACTTATTTTCTAATGGCATACAGAAAAATTAACCAAAAATCAACTGCTGTTATGATCTACCTTTCCCAATTTCGCTATGTCTCGATATAAAGATAAAGGTAAGGTAAAGATGATGGTGGTAAGAAGAATTATGAAGTGACGGTCGGTAAGCAAGTTATCCAGTCCAACTAAAACAAAAAAGAAAATAATTTATTTCTTTAAGAGACTAACATGAGGAAAAGATTAGCTACTTTTGAAATGCTAGGAGTAACAAGCTTTTATTCCCTTTACTCAAGTTAAGTAACACTGAAAACTAGGCATTAACCAACACTGAGGAAGGCACGCATAGAATGTGCAAAAACACAAGAATTCTGCAAATTCAAACCAAATGCACAACACGTGGATTATATTAAACCAAAATTGGAAAGTGTGGCGTTCCTACATATAGACTGGTATTAATGTCTTTCATCACGTCTTGGTCAATGTTGGGAGACTGCAAGTAAAAAATTCTACTATTTATTTCTGCCATTTACCCTTGAGAATTTTCTGACACTGTGACATCAAATACTGTGCTGCTTAAGATTCCTCTCTAAGAATTGGCCTATCCTAAAATAAGTTAATTTTGAGGTTTCTTTTGCGTACCTCCTTTCTTGCCATCAGCTGGCTTCCACTTGCAGAGTAGGTTACTATGTGAAGGCAACAATAATGTTATAATAGTCCATGCAATCAGTGGGATTTGTTTGTATAAACTGGTGCGTTTTTCAAGCCAATGACAACTTAAAATAAAACATCTCTGAGTTTCAGTTGGGCTACCATAAATCAGAGGCTTGAATGATATTCGATGACTAATTATGGCTGGAAAGTGACTAGCAACTGACATGGAAAAATCTGTGTTCTGTTCCCTCTTTCCTTTGGGAGATTATAATGCTTTCCCTCCTCTTATTGGACAGGTAAAAAGGTTAGCCATACTGGGGATTTCTCTATTACAGAATTTATATCATACATAAATTATTAGATGTTCACTGTCACTATCAATTTGATCAGGTATTCACAGAACAGAGTGGAACAATTAAAACTACATCCACACCTTGCAGGCTTCACATACTGAAAATTACAGTCCTGCGGAAATGTAGCAGGTCATACAAATACTCACTTCCACTTAATTACAGACATGTTCTTTTTCAGTTTAATTTCACAGTGAAGAATATTTTAACTTAGCTGGCTTTGTGCTAAAGTAGATATCAAACCTGTACACAAATTGATCCACTGATTCTGCTCTGAACACTTGGAGCACCAGAACGGAAACAAGGGCATGAGTTAAAAAGTGCAAAATGCCACATCTAGTTTTGCAGTGAATATCTACAAGAACTAAAAGTTACATATACAGTTCATGACCAATATTCTTAAGTAAGCATTACATTCATTATATTATTTGCAACTCATTCAGAATTATTTACTACATGAAGTGCAGTTTCACTATTCCAGTTATTATTATAGGAAATATCTAAGAAAGATGACAAAAAACAAGAACTTTGTAAATACACAACTGTGGAAGACTCACTTCTATTTGCTTGGTATTTCACTGAAACACATGGTCTCTTCACGGACACTGAGTCCATTGATAGCTAAGGACTAGGATTCATAGTTTTTATTTGGGAAAGGCTTATTAAAAATTCCAAAAACTCAAAACCCCCTACTCATATGCTTCAAGTTCTTAACTTGAACTATATTTCAGAGTAATTTAGAAGCAAAGTAACAGGTAATCTCAAAATACTTATGCTACACTTCTATCCAATACATAATCCCCCATTCTGAATTTTTAAAATGCATCTTACCTCCAGGAATTCTCTGAAAAACTTTAGTTAAAGTGTCTCCTGTTATTATGTTGTAACTTATCATAGCTTAAAGAAAATAATTTTTTGGTTAGTACAAGTCATATCTAAAACATCTGATTAACACTGAACACACATATTTTGTAGACTTCAGGATTTTATGCCACTATCCTTCTAGTATGAATTCTGGCTGGCAGCAACAACTCGTAAGTTTCATGTTTAAAAAAATAATTATTTAACACTTCCCTTTATTTTTTTTTTTTTTGACAGGTACAACCTAAGCAATAATTCAGCCTGATAAGCAAGGCCATGGTGCTGAGTAGCCATATAAACTTGCTTCAGAAGAGGATTAAAAAGGCTTTCTAACACTGTTTGTTTCAAATAGCAATTGTCAGTTTATTTTCAAATTCTTGTTTATAAAATTTCCTCTGTTAGTCTAATAATCAGTCCTGCAAAGAAATGCAAAGGACTTTCTAGTTCATGTAAAAAGCTAGCAAAATCTTTAAACCAGAAGAAAGAATGAGAAAACAGATTAAGACATCAGATATAGACTTACATTCCTACCTCTCATTAATAAGTGCTGTGGCCTGAACATTCATGTTTCATTCTTATCTAATTCTGCATTAAAAGTGCATATATTTGTACATATGTGTGTATATGTACACACAAAATATATTTATGCACTCTTGTGGTCTTCATTTAGACAGCAGACATTTAGGTATTAACTTTAACTGATACACAAATATTCAGTGTGGTGAATTTTTAAGTCATTAACACTACATATATAAATAAATTCAAGCACATACAAGCGCATAACCAGTTTCATGGTAAAGACAGACTTGTACAAATTTTTTTTTGTATTATCTACAAGGTAGTTGATTTACAAAGGAGTATAATTACATGTGTAACATTTTTGCCTACACTAACAGTAACTTGATGCCCTTAAAAAACTCAGCTACCTGTAGCCAGACTGATTATTCTCTATGATTACTGAGTCCAGACTCTTGGTATCTCAAGTCATCACCTTTTGCAGCCACATATGTGAAAATATCAAGATTATTTTAGATTTGATTTAATTATGTTACTACTGCAGGAGACAGAGTATCAGTTTATTTCAAACTTCTGGTCTAACAAATTCCTGCCCAGAGTATACCTGTTTGTTCTTCTACTATTTTTCTTCAAAGGGTTCTTGACTGCCCAATTTCCTAGTAGCTTGTTAGGTGTGAGGCTCAACTAATGCTTTTGAAGAGCAATGACAGCACATAATATTCAAGCAAGATCTAATCAGTGGCTTCTCCAATTACAATAATGTTGTGTCTCTGAAAAAAATACTAATTCAGTATACTCCTGAAGTCATATTTTCCTTTTGTTTCAGGCACATCAACTTTGTGCTTTGTTACTCATTCAAGAACAGAATCTCCTTTGTTATTTCCCTTTCATCATGAATTTTTACATGAGTGATCATGAATTTCTCTGTTATTACATTTTATTTAATTTCAATTATTCTGGTCCTCCAATTCATTAAATTCTTCCTCAATCATTCTTCAGAACACAAAAAGTAAATTTAATTTTTTTTCATAGCAAAGAGGCATATACAGTACATTCTTTACATCGTTCTTAACATTTAAACAGTGAAACAATCAAGTAACATGAAAAAGCTTGTTACTTACAAAATTTAAACATTTATATTTTATGTGATCTTACCAATAAATGGATATAAAAACTGGAGCATTGAAAGGATTAGATAACCTACAAGTCCATATGTTTTTTGGACCAACTCTTGATAGGTTTTGGTACTGGATAGGTTTCCTCCTTTGATCAGTAATATAATGGAATAATCTGTTAAAATATAAAATTACTGTTAATATGAACCAACTTGTGGCTGGTTACTTCTCAACTCCTTTCACTCCTCTTAAAAAAAAAATCTGTAAAAGAAAAACAGTGGCACTATAAGCTCATGTTGGAAGAAAAATACTCAAAATCATAGTACAACCAAAGGTTTTCATTCTGTGGTATATTTTTAAAAAGTTATATACAACCCACTCAAGGATCAGTCTCTTAATTAGGGTAAAAACAGCAGACTCAAACAGGTGATTATGAGGCACAAATAAGAACATTCTTTCACAGTTACCTTGACTAGTCTAGGAAACTAGGCTTTATGAAAATAAATGCAGACAAAAAGCAGCTTTGTATGTTGTACAGTGTCATTCTCTACTAATCTGCACAAGGGATTAGTGAGGTTAGGAAAAAATTAGTCATTTTAATTGTCATAGATATACTTCTTTAAGGTATCATTAAGCTCAAGATCAGCTAAAATATTGCAGGACTAATTTTCCCTTTACAACAGAAACTGCCTTTAGAGTACCTGTGATATAGGCAACCACCAACAAAAGCAGTACTCCTAGAGGAAAACCAGCTTCCTTCATCGAATATGGCAATCCTTTAAAGAAGAAAAGATTATAGAACACTCTTTCTGAATAATTATTTGTGAAAACCAAAATAAAGAATAATTCAGATTAAAAAAAAATGCTAGTAATCTCTCAAATTGGATGAGCATGCTTAATAACCTCAAAAGTATCATTTTCAGTGGACGAAGTGTTGCCTAAGTATGAAGTTCAGTCAGCACCTGCCCAGCCTCTCTAATCATTATGGCCAAGAGACTCTGGGGTATTTATTACTGAGGTGTGGTCTCAGCTGACACATCTGCATTTTTACATAGTAAGAAATAAATATGGAGAAAAATCTCTAAAAACAGCAGCAGAAAGTGTTATTCTCCAAGCTGGAGAGTCATGCATGAATGAACAAGGCTAAACACAGGATAGTGAAGAAAAGTAGACTTACCTATAATGCCTGATCCTATGATTGAATTGATAATGTTAAATCCAGCTGATGCCAGATCACTGTTTCCTCCTTTATTCCGGGATTTACTAAGGAGGGCTATTTGGTCATCTGTTTCTACCTATTTCAGGAAGACAATGAAAACATTATACATGAGAAAAATAGGTGAGAACAAGGATTTTACACATAGTCTATTAAAGATTTAAAAAAATAGTCATAGACTCAGATTTGTAGAGGTATTTTGATAAATAAATCCCATTTTTTTCCAGTGAGAAATCAAAGGGGTATTAGGCATCTAATTCCTGTATAAGTCTGACCCATAATCTTCTGTAATTCTTCTCTGAAAAATAGTAAGTGGAAGAACAGAAATGCATACAAACTCAGAGGTAGGTTGCTAAACAAAGAGATTCTTAGTCATGTTTCAAAGACAGAAAAGTGAATGAAGTATTTTTGAAAATATTTTAGCTAGTAAAACTGGTCAATAAAAATAGGTTGTGAGTCAGGGAAATTAAATTAATTTCAAGAGCTACTAGTAAAGCCTGCCAACACCCTAATATACTCTAATCCAAGGTTTTAGCCAGTATTTTAAATATTTCTGTGCCATTCAATGGCTTAGCTAGTTATGAATAGTTAATTACACTATAAAATCAGCTAGTCCCAGAAAGTTTCTGTGGGAAAGTCTGGTACAAACCAAAGTTCAAAGTACAATTTGTAGCCAGTAGCTTCAAAAATTAAAGTTCGTATCTTCATAAAGCATTTTTTCATAAGCATTCAGTAATCCTCTCCTTAGATTGCCACTCTGCTGTCAGAGAACATTTTAGCATTATTAATTAGAAAGACTGTATTTTAACTGATGTGTTGAAGTTCAAAAGAGGAACATGCATTTAATGAAGAAAATGCCTGCCTGTGTCCTACAAAGGCAAAATCACTATTTCATGAATGCAGATGACTAATTAACACATATAGCAGGTAGTACAACTCAGATGCTTGTCACTAACATTCCTGGGAAAAAAATTAAATTACCAAACAATCTAAGTCATCTGTAGATAGACACATAAGCTGACAAGCATAAGAGTGCCTGCCTCAAGTAGGGCTACATATTTAAGTGGAACCTTTAATCCTTAAGCAGGACTAACATAATAAGAGTAATACTGGCTCAGACTAAAGGCCATTATAGCGTGGTATCCCATTTCTGAGTGACTGTGAAAGGTGCCTAGGGAAGTGCATGAGAACAAGGGAAATAGCTAGTTAGCAAATAACCTCCTTGTCCCAGCTCTCCTCAGTTTGTGTATTTTGAATTTCCGAAAGTAGTTGTGTTCTTGGTGCATCACATCCCTTAATGGATTGCTCCTTGATTTTCCCCTTTTTCGAAACTGTGAATCATTTTTAGCATCTACAATATCACGTGGCAGTGAATGCCATGTTTTAGTTATGCATAATATAAAGAGACAGGTATTTTTCTTTGTTCTGAATCTACCACTCAGTATTTCCCCTTGGTGTCCCCAAATTTTTTGTATCATTACAGACAAACTAATCATTATTTCCTACTTCTTCATATCACATAATTTCATAAGTAACATTCTTCCTCAGTTATTTCTTATCTGGACTAGTGCTACATTTTTATTTATCACTACTGATTTCAGCAACAGGATCATCACTCTCATTCTCTCCTGGAATTTTAATGCGCTCTACTAGCAGCACAGTACATGTGAAATTGCACTGAACAGAACAGTATAGTTCCCTCTCTTCAGTTGCTACAAGAAATGAACACAACGTGCATTGCTAAGCCCTGGTCCATTTCTCCATTTAGAAGGCACGTATTTAAACGGGCAAAAAGGACAAGAAAGGGCAACAGAAGTTGTGATGCAGGTGAAACGGCTCCTGTGTGAAGAGCAGCGCTCCCGAGAGTGGACCTGGCCCGCAGAGAGGGAGGGATGCCAGCTGGGAGCCCGGCGAGCAAGCTCTGCAACGCGGGGGCTGCGGGAGAGGTGAACGGGAGGCGTCTGCCTCTCGCAGGGTCCT
Organism: Atrichornis clamosus; assembly: GCA_013400975.1. Taxonomy (NCBI): domain Eukaryota; kingdom Metazoa; phylum Chordata; class Aves; order Passeriformes; family Menuridae; genus Atrichornis; species Atrichornis clamosus. Next base: position 543 of record WBMZ01004613.1, on the reverse strand, counting down.
CTCCTGGGGCCCCTGCGAGGCATGGGACAGCCAGGGCCACCCGCTATGGCATCGACAGCGGCGGGCACGGCAGGAGACGACGGGGCGCGGCTGGAGATGGGGCGCTCACGCTCTAGTCCTGACGCGACACCGAGTTTCGGCCGTGCCGAGCAGCCACCCTTCCCGTGCCTCTCAAGGAAAAGGCCCCTGAGAATGCATTTTTTCCCCTGAGTAGTACCTATGACTCTTTCTTCTTCGTACGGATTCGGGGGCAACTGAACAGAGATGAAAAAGCCATCGCTGCCGCCCGCTCGGCCGCGGAGCGGGGACGTTCCAGCGGCCCGTCGCCCTGAGCCGCCGCAACCGGCCGCGGTGCCCCTCACACCCATTCCCGCCCCGCGCCCCGCGGCCGCGAAGCGCAGAGAGAAGTCAGGCTGGTGCCGGCGGGCTCGCAAAGCCGCGCAGAGCCCCACGCCTCGCCCGCCCCCGGTGTCAGCCCGGTACCTGGCGAGCGGCGGCCGGCGGCGGCTCCATGGCCGGCGGGCCCGGGGTGGGCGCGGGGCC
>WBMZ01004612.1:0-116151 GCA_013400975.1 Atrichornis clamosus | reverse complement strand
CGCGCGGCCGCCCAGGGATCCCTCCATCCCTCCCGCCGCCGGGCGGGGGTGCCCCGGTTCGGCGGCGCGGCGCGGCCCGCAGGGATGCCGGGGAGCCCGGGGGGGTGGCTCTGCCCGGGGCTGCTAGGCGGAGGTAGCGGCTCTCATGCAGTGCTATAAATTTCCTTGGGTGTTTTTTTTTTTTTTTACCATTTAAATTTCCTTTTTTTTTTTTTTTTTTTAAATTTTTGGGGTTTTTTTCCGCCGGGAGAGGCCGGGCCGGGCCATCCCCGGCCGCGGGGCGGGGGCGCCGGGGCAGCCGTCCCGGGCAGCTGTCGCGCTCCGTCCGCCGGGGCCGGCTTGTTTACCCCGGGTGTCAAATATAGCTGCTGCGCCAGGCGCTGCCCTAAATAGGGCACGGGTCTGCCGCGGGCCCGCAGCCCCCCATGGCAGGGGGACAGCAACTCTACACACACACGCACACGCAGGAGAGCTGACCTAAATGTGGGCTGATTTCATACTCTTCCTCCCTCCCAGCCTTGCTTCAGGGCTTTATGTTTTTCACCTGTGTCTAAAGTATCGATCACTCTGGGTGAGAGATGAAACCATTGCAACTGGGTTTTTGGGGTTTTTCTACTGTTATTCTAAAACAAGAGGCCAGGCCATTTTCCCCTCTGCCCCCTCCAGTGGAGTTGTAGTATAATGATTGGGTTCCTGACTTCTTGGTTTGTCCCTGAGCTTGTTCTGGGAATTTCACACAAAAAATCTGTTTCAGATTTAGGGGGGGACAGTCAGAGTGAGAAGGGTGGCCTTACACACATCCCCCCCTCTTCATAATTACATATATGTTCCTCTAATTCCTCACATCTCTTTATGAAGCAAAAGGGTGATTTTGTTGAGCAGTATTTTAATTTCTGAAAAGGACAGGGCTAGAAGACTTAGGTAACAGTTGCTAGCATGTTCCCATTCAGGAGCACTCATCCCATACTTCCTGGGAGGCTGGTGCAAGGCCCGAGAGAGCAGAGCTGGCTTTGGGGACATGAGACACAGAGGGGGGACACAGAGGCCTTGAAGGTGCTCTGTAGCTTTGGTGCAGCGGCAAGAGGCATCAGTCCCCCGCAGCACAAGCATTTCTAGGGAGTCCCTAATCCTGCTCCATCCACTCCTGTTGGAAGCATTTGTTTACCCTGATCATGCTTTAGCTGAGAAAGTCACATTTGGTGCTCATGTTCGTGCTTCTGTGTTCAACTGGAACAAGACTTGTTTCCTGAATAGAAGTAGTGATGTTAGAAAAGAATGTGTCCAGCTGCTGCTGAGGGCTGGCTGGGGAGGAGCAAGGGCAGCCCAGGAGCCCTCAGTTCTGCCATCAGTGTTCATCGTGAGGAAAATTTGCTACCCAGTGTTGTAAATAGAAGGGTGTAATATCAACCAGCGTGGGGAAGGAGAGGGCTGATGGGGGTAGAGAGCCTTAGGTAAAAGCTGCAGTACAGCGGTCTAGTTTCTTTTCCCCTAAGCCAAATATGAGTCCTGCCCTAATAAGTGGGTGATTTAAGTATCTCCCAAATGCCCAAGGTAGGACAGCTTGTTGTAATCCTGCTGCTGAGATGCTGTGTGAGGGCAGTGGAAATGCAAGTAAGCTTCTGGTCTCTTGCATACCTCCAGTGTGGTGCTAGGCACATTTCATCTCCTGGGTCTCATTTCTATCGTTAAGGGTATTTTTCTACCCACGTGGTGATTTGGTCAGGACATGGTTACAATAACTAGCGGGTGACAGGGTACTAGAGGGAAGGCAGATGTGTAGCCATCCTAACATCTGTCTGCATTGCACTTGCTTTTGCAGAGAGCTTGCTCCCTTGCTCAGCAAAGCTGCCACCTGTCAGGATGGCACCTGGGATGGCAGATGCTGTCATCTGTGGGTGGGATAGTCCTTTCTGTTGCTCTGGGCAGTGTGGGAAACAGTCTTCAACCAGCACCAGAACAGGAGAGCACTTGTAGAGCAATACCAAGCACAACCTGGGTCGTGCTCCATAGGCTCTTGCTGGGCCAGTGTGAGTGCAGGAGCTGCCCTGTCTGATCCAGTCAGACTGGAGCAGACTGTGTTGTTGGGAGTCATGGGCAGTTGTTCTGTATGGCAATCTGGGACGCTCAGGGCACTGCTCCTCAGCTTGGCTTGTAGGAAGGAAAGAGGTACCAAGGGATGAATCCACCCTCCCCACTTCCTCTGCTTTCCTGTGAAACTGGTGGGTCTGAAGTCAGATGAGACTGCTCTGTGCATGGCCGATGCTATGGTACTGGGTTGGGCAGGTGGAGAGATTTCTAAGGGCCTGGGCTGACCTGCTGCTGTGTTGTGCCTGATCCCACATGTATCCCTTGTTTTCAAAGGGTCTTTCCTGTGAGAGGTATCCTCTATCCCCAAGGCAGGGAAAGGCCACAACAGCGTGCGTCAGCACTTTTATTAGAGACCAAGTGAAGATATATTCCTTTTGCCAGTATTTTCAAGTGAAGCACTGTACAGATAAATGGTCTGTCTGTCAGGGTTTTGTTTGCTTGTTTTAAACAAACAGCATCAGTCTCCTCCCCTAAGCTTCCCCAATGACCAAGTGGCATTGACAAATAGTTCCTTGTTCTTTGTTTCTGTCATGTTTCAGATGCCTTTCATGTGCTTCACAGTTAAAAAGATGGCTTTGATTGCTGGCCAATTTTTTTTTTATAAAGCCAGCAGTGATATCTAGTTCTATATTAAAAAAAAAGTGAAGGAAATTAAATTACAAAGACAAAAACATCATCTTAATAGGGACAAAAAGTCTCTATAAGAGTAGCCAGGAAATTGATAGTTGTGATGCTCCATCTACCATCACCTGCTGTGTTTAGGTATTGTGGCATAGATTAATGCTATTGTTGATTTACTCTTTAGATAACAGTAACTCCTAAAGGCATCAGCCTGGTTGGGGGCCTGTGTTTCCAAGTGCCATACAGATGTCTAGTAAATTATAGTCTTCGTCCTGAAGAGTTTCATGCATTGAGAGATACATGAGATGATAAGCTGTTCTTGGGGAGTCTTTAAAACACCTGTGCTGCAGAGATAATGGTCCTGGATCTACTGATTTCAGTGACCTGGGGCTGGAGAGGAGATCCAGTTCATGTCCCTGCTGACCTGCAGAATGAGATCCAGGAACCACTTCAAGTCTCCTGCAGTTTCAGTGGGCTTCTGGGCTGCTTGAGGGCTAACATGGTATTCACTGTAGTTGGCTTCCTTCCTTCCCCTCTGCCTTAATGCTTTAAACTGCAAGCTGTGGTTGAGGGCCATCATGGATGTGAGTGCATGAAGTTCAGCATCATGGCCTCCCAATCTCCCCACTAGGCACTTCCATCACAGGGTTTTGCAGGAATAGCAAAACATGAGGTGGCAGGGATGTGTCATGCCATTCTGAAGGTACCACCACCACCCCGTCTTGGCAGTGTCACAATGAGAAGACCCAGGTGCCATTGTTCCTGCAGTACAGCATCATAAAGTAATTCGTTCACCCTATAAGACACGTTTATAAATAGGTGATGATCATGCCCCCATGCTCCTTCAACTCTCAATTTTCTGGTAATTCTGTCTTTAAATCCTCTGGCTGGAGCCTTTGATCACACAGCTGAGCTGTCACTGATGTCTCTGACAGTTGACATCATGGGAGAGAAGGGAGCTTAGGGCTCTTAACATTTCTTTTATGATAGCTTGTTTTCTAACGAAACACTCCAATGAGGATTTTCCATCATAATAAAAAAGGGAGCTCTTCCAGAGCACTCAGATTTAGGGAGAAGCCTCTGTTTCCATTCACTAGCAGATTATTTCAAGGCTACAAAACTGAACTTGCTCTGTTTGCTGCCTTCCTGTACTCTGCTGTCTTTTTACCTAAGCCTCCTAACTCAGGACAGCAGCAGAGACAGCCAGGTCAAGAGCAATCAGAAATACTAAATATCCTATGCTGCTGGGCATGTTTTGCAACCAGTGAGGTGCCAAACAGTTTTAGAAACTATAGACAGATGAGATTGCACTGCTGTTGCTTTCATCTCCACTCTCCTAAGCTGGTACTTGGTGGCTGTCTCAGAGCAAACAGCAGCATTGCAGAATACAGTTTTAATCAAAAGAAGTGTAGTGATGCAGGGATGTACCTGTGAGAGGGCGCTTAGATCTGACTGCTGAGGTTGTGTTGAAGGTGACATGTCCAGGAGTGAACGTGGGACTCTTGTGCCGACAACACAAGGTGCCCTGTCAGTGTGCTCATGTGCTGCATGCTGGTGAAAGCTGCTTTCCATCCCCAGAGTGGGGGCAGAAGCAGGGAGAGTTAGGGCATGTCTGCACCTGGCTCTGCAGTCAGGCTGCAGCTCACTCTGGATGTGTCCTCGCTCCCCTCAATGTGAGTAGTGCTAGGAGAGAGTCTGTCACCAGGGTCCAGGCAGGCGTGAAGCCCACCACTGCTCCAGTGCCACAGCTCCCCCTGCACAAATTAGAGAAGGCAGCGCTGCCTCTGCCATGCACTGGTGAGGGCACTCAGAATAATGCTCTGTGTGAAGAAGCAGTCCTTTTGCTCTCCATGCTGTTTGCTGTCAGGAAAATTTGTCTTGGGTCATCATCTGGATGTCTTAGTTTACCACCTTGAGGGAGGCCTTCCTTGTTGGGAAGCAATGACTTGATGTTGAGCTTAAAGTTCACCTTAGTAAGCACCTTTATCCTCTTCTGTGGTTTTGTTTGGGATTGTGCAGTGATTCCTGAACGTGCACGTTAGCTGGGAAAAATGAAGGCTGAGAGATGTCTCTGCCCCTGCGTAGCAGGACAAGGCTGTTCCATGGTCCCGGGGATGTTACAGGATTCAGTGCTGCAAGAAACAAACCTGCCTTTGCCCCTACAGCTAATGCACTTGCCCTGCTTGTCATCTGACTTTGTTTTCTACAGTTTTCCCACCCTGGCTCATTGTCCCTTCTCCTGTCCCATCCATGCAGGATACTGTCACGGTAGCATCTGTGCTCAGGTGGTGGGTTCAGCTTGCTTTTCTGACAGATCAGTTCCTGGTCTTTATTCATGTCCTAGCCATGCAAACAGTTATGCCAACAAAAAGGGGAAAGCTAGAGCAGAGTGGTAACAAATGACCAGAGGTGGAAAACGTTCAGGTTGACTTAAGAAGGAAGCCCTGCTTCCACCTGTAAAGCTGCTGCCTGAATTGCCTGCAGCAGTTGAGGCTTGGAGTTGGTTCAGCCTTGAAGTCTGCTCTTGATGAAACGGATAGTACTGAATGCAAATTAGTTGCAAAGAATGTAAGTGATGGGGTCTGCAAAGCACTTCTTAAGCTATTAAGAGGCACAAAAATCAGCAGAAAAAAAGACAAAATAATTTTTAATATAAAATCTTCCCAAGAGCATGCACAGGGGTTGATCCTGATTAAAAAAAAAAAAATCAGAGTCTAGGCCAAGCTATTTCTCAGATGCAACATGCCAAATGGACTCAGGTTTTTCAGGAAGAGAATAAAATGAGAACTTCCCCTCTGCTCTCAATTCTTTCAAGTCCCTTGAAAGCTTCACACTAGCACTCAGCACTTCATCAACAGCAATCTCTCCATGTTGAAGCCTCCAGACTACATTCCCTGGCAGTGCAAGTGGGAGCAGTGCCAACTGTTTTATTAGGTTTGCACCCATGAAACCCACTAGCAGGGGAGGACCTGACGGCTTGTCCTCACGGGACTGCCGCGGGCCCAGCGAGTGCTGCTGCCGTGCGCGCGCTGCGGGTGCTGCACTTGGCCGGTGTGTGAGTCCTGGGCAGGCCGCCGGCCTTGGCGCTAGCTGGGGGCCCCGTGTCAGGACCTGGGAACCAGGCTGAGGTAGAGGTCCCAGTGTTGTTGTCTTCAAAGTGTGAGGCAAGGTGGGTCTCCCTTTGTGTGCTTTTCTTTGTGAAGAATTCTGATGAGGGATAATGACTTGCTGCTGCTTTTGTTTCGGCAACCCCTAGACAAAAATGAGCCTTTCAAAACTTGGGTAATAGGAGGCAAGCAGAGGGAATGCTGCTGGAGTTAGCCATGATGGGGTGTTCTCTTGTATGAGCATTTTGGAGATGGGTGCACTAGACAATGGCCTCAGATAAATTACCACTTGCTCTGACTCTTTAAGTCTCATTTTTTCCTTTCTTTTTAACCTTCCAGAGTAGTTTCAGGTTCACTTCTTCTAGTAAATGTTTCCTCTTCTCTTAACTTAAATAATCCATCTCCCCAAAGCTGACCTGACAGATGTTTCCCCCGCAGTGACCCTGCGCACACAGCACACTTCATGAAACCCTGGCTTCCATGGGGAAATGCAGCACCAGCAGTGACCCTGCTGGTGTCCCAGCTAAAAATAAAGCCTGTCCCTCCTGGCAGTGTTGGGGTTTGCTTTTAAGTAGGTAGGCAGTTTTACCCATTGGCTGCAATGTGCTCTTGTGCCAGGCAGAAGGCACAGCTTAACCTTCAGAGCATGATGGAGCTGCCTCCCCTCTGGGGAATCACACCAGGAGACTGAAGGTGAGAAGATGCTCAGCTGCACTTGGTGCACCTACGTCACTCCCAAAAATCTGCTGGCTTGCCTGCTGCCTCTAAATCCATCTCCTTGCTGTTTCATACATCCTAGTGAGTCACAAACGCCCCTCTTTCCCTCAGCTCCGGCCTTTTCCCTCCTCTGCTTTTCCTTCTTAAATATATAGATTTCTTCATGATTGTCAATAACTGCCCCAACTCCTGGCTTCCCTCAGTAGTTCCATGCCTTCTAGCTTCCCAGTGTCCTAACAGCGTCGCTCACATGTTCAACTCACCATGTATCCTCTGTTTGTGCCTTTCTGTCTTCTCTCAGGTCCGTATGGGCTTGTCTGCTGGGACAAAGCAAGAGATTGGCCCAGTCAGGATGCAGATGCTCCGTTAAGGCCCTTGCCTTTCCAGCTTTTGCTGAACACACACATTAGCAAGTTTCACAAACACTGGTGAGGTTAAAATATGCACTGGAGCAAGAGGAGAGATGTGTCCTGTCTGGTGACTCTATGGGTATTTTCAGTGTTCTCTGCACATGTGTTTTTCCTCTGAGTCTTAGAGTATTTAATTTATTTCTTATAGCATTCAGTTCCACAAATTGCACAAATGCACAGCATAGAATTAAAAAAGTTTCCTGTGCTCACTAGATAAAATACTCTGAGTCTGGGAGCTCTCTGTTGGTGTTGGTCTCAAGCTTCTTTTGTCTTGGTTGACCAGCTCTATCTCTTGGACTAAAGCTAATTTCCCAAAGAAGGCTGAGGGAGGGGACGTGGGAGTTATGCTGGGTTGTGCAGTATTCGAGAAACCTCATCTACTTACTGTTGCAAAGAGAGCATGAAGACGTGGTGTGGTCATAATGTGCAAGTATCTCTGTGGAAACCAACAGCTACCAGGCACGGTGGGCTGGCTGCAGTCCCCTCAAAGGGGTGGCGGTCTTGGTAGCTGGGCTTGGGGAGGACCACAGGGGTGCTGTGGGAGGATGAGTCAGGGGGATGATCCAAAAGTGTTTGTATGTGTATCTGCAGAGATTGCAGAGGGCAGGGAGAACGGTCAGAGGAAGGATTACTGCATAGTGTGGGGTTGCTGTGATGCAGGGCTCAATTTCATTGAATAGCCATTTTTATTCATTTGTCTGCTCATTGAGCTTCCACTGCAAAATGGATTCATTTCAAGGCTTTGTTTGTCTTGAAAAGTGACCATCATTTTGTCGAAGACCTTTTGTGCTTGTCCTTTTACCTGTTAGAGTCACTGACCTGAATGCAATACTAATGGTGGCTCTGCCTGGGATAACACTCTTTTCATACCATGGCTCCTCCCTTGCTGATGTTGGGGACCTGTTGCTTCTGTTCTGGCAAAGCATTTTTCTGTCACTTGACAGGTTTCCCAGGTGACAGGAGTTGCTGTCATCAGCAAATCAGGAAGAGCTGGGTTCAGGACAACATCACAGAAGTATGGCTGGGCATGAGAGGCTTTCTGGGCAGAGGGAGGAGGGGATAGGGAGTGAGTGTTGAGTGTGAAAACAGGCTGTTTCTTCTGCCTTAGCTGTTGCTCAAATCAGTCCTCTACTGAAAGTCACAGCAAGAACAGGACCCTGCAATTTTCTCGTGGTAGCAGTGTCTTAGCAGAGATTTGGACTTGAAAGAAGGTTCAGCATATCTCAGTTTTAACCTTCTCTTTGCAGAAAAGAATGGAAAGATAATTTCTGCTGTTCCTGTAGGGGGCTCAAGCTCCTGAGTAAAACTGATGGAGATGTGGGACTACTAGCATCCATAATGGAGGCTTTGCCCCTCAGTCAGGATAGAAGCTGTCCTCTCTTTTTGCCTTGGTGGCTTAAATAGATTGTACAGTGCATGGCTGCATGGGGTACGTATGTTATCCAAGCATATACATTAAGGCAGTGACTCCTGTCATTTTGCCTCAGGATGAGGCACTTCGCGTGCTGATCCAAGGTGATGCTGTGCACATAGTGGAGCAGAGGGACTCCAGTCCTTGTCTGCTGTGGTCTAGGATTGTGGGGAGAAGAGAATTTTCTCCTTCTCTTGTCTGGTTTCGGTGCATTTGGCTGAAGTGGTCATCTCCCATGACTCAGCTGCTGCTTCTGTTGGCAGGACTAGTTGTAGCAGATCTGAGGCCAGCATGAAATACTGTGGGGAGGGAGGAACCAGGACAGGATGGACAGGAATATAGTTGTTATGGAGAAAGCACGAAGATGCCCCTCAGATGCTGTGTGTGATGTGAGTTGCGAAGAAGAAATAGATGAAGCTTTTCTTTTGGAGGTTTCTGTTACGTGAAATGTTGCCAAAGTTCCTCAGGCAGCTCTTTTCAATACAATAAGCTGGATCTGCTGACCTGGGCTCACTGGACCTATGCTGATTTACACTGGAGAAAACCTGTTCCTAAGTATCCTGTCTCTCTTCTCTCTTGCCAGCCTTCCACTGATGGTATGCAGGTTGACTGGGCTGGAAAGATAGATCTAATTTTTAAGATGACTTTGTATAAAAGGCTTTTGGAGGGGAGGGTCAAGGGAAGGAAGCTGGTGTAAGTGCGTGCTCTGAATACAACAAAAACGCTGTTTCTTCACTTTGGTGATAAATAGCTGTATGATTATTATATAGGTTGCTAGAAAACTCTTCTGATGCATCATGCCTTGCATCCAGTTTTCAAATGTTCTGCACTGGTATCTTAAGACTTGCTGACTGCTGGGAATTGGGAGAGTATCATTGCAGGCATGTTAGAAATGGCAGGGGAGGACTCTCATCCTTTTCAGACAAGGTTCTTTGTTGTGTGTACTGCCTCCAAGTTGGCATACACATATAGGTAATCTTGATTTTTTTGAATCTTCTTGAAGGACTGACCCACATATTTACCTGGCTTAGCCCCATGACATTTGGTATGAGATCTGCCCGGTGCTCTTGGTAGGAATCCAGAAATAAACTCATGTCTTTCTTTGGAGAAAACAAAGTAGCCTCTCATAGTCATCTGTTTTGGTTTTCTGCAGGAATTTTAAATCATGTTTAGGTGTCCAGTGGAAAATCTGTGATTTCAGTGGGGTTCTGGTGTCCAAGTGGGTTAAAAAGACATGCTCCATTAAGCTTCTAACGACCCTTTGAAATGTGCTTCTTTGCAACTCCTTTAGAGGAATATCTGAGGCACACTGAGACCATGGATGAGGTAGAGGAGGAAGTTAGTGCTGTTATGACAGGTGGGAAAGAAGATATGGGTATTGAGGGTGTCTGGCTCCAGACAATATTTCAGATTACCTGCCCTTGGCAGGACAGAGTGGGGCAGCCAGCCAGGGAGGGCAGACCTGCAGTTGGAACACAAACTGGAAGAAAAAAGGTGAATCAACCTGTCTGGTAATGCTGTAGTGAAGAACAAATTTCCGCCTGTCTTTGCTGTAGAGATCAGAGTGGCATATGGCTCTATACAGCCCACAGGGAAAGCCGTCAGAGGGTGGGGAGAGAAGAAATGGAGGTGGGGCAGCAGATAGCCTGGAGGCTGCTGCCACTTACTGTAATTGCCGTAGCAGCTCAGCTTCCACTGTTTGTTGTCCATGTCATCTCTGCAATTACCATATGGTAAATATGACTTGAGTCTCTAGCAAATAACAGAGCTAATATTAAAAGAGAATCTGTAAACAGCTAGTGCGTAACTGAACAAAGAGCCATAAACAGCCTGGACTTATGAAGAATGAATTAATCATGGTGGATGCAAGGACTTATTTTTTTAAAGCAGTTGCAGAATTAGCAGCTGAAAAAACACCAAAGGATTAAGATACCTAAATTGTCAATAAGAGACATGGGGATATATGGCAATAAAGGGTGAGGGTGCTGTGTGGAATCTTACTTGATAACTGTATTCAAATTAGGTGAATTTACAGGTTTTGGCACCTTCCAAGTGAAGTGGGAGGTATTTTGAGGATAACCCATAGCTCAGTGCATTTTTCATGCCTCCTGCTGTGCTCAGATCTGCAGAAGCAGTGGGCGTGTTACAGTGAATTTCCCTCATCTCAGCTGGAGACCTTGACTTTTTGGTTGAAACTGTGGAAATCTCTGCTTTCGTTCCACACGTGCCAGTCAGCACAGTGCTCCTTGTGCCAGCCCCACTGTTCTGGGGATGCACAGCATACAGGTGGAGAGATCTCCAAACGTGAGCAATGCAGTGTATATCACTCTTGATTTAACCTTTGTAATTATCCGGTGTCTCATGAAAACGTGCTGTACAGCAGAGCTGAGGGGCAAGTCTTCACTGCCCAGGCTCGGCTTTCCTGCTCCAAAGAGAGCAGATCTGCTGCTGGTTTTGTTGGGAGCAGACACTGAACTATGGCTCTCCCAGATACCTGTCTGCTTCTGACTGCCTTGAAGATGGAGAATCAAGAGGAGATGAAGATAAATGATTAAAGGGCAGCTTGGGCTAATTTATAAAGATTAAAATAAATTTGTATGCTTTGGCCAAAGAAAAGCTGTGGAGGAGAACAGCTATTTACAAGTATCTGAAGCATGTAAATCTCAGACAGGGAGGAGAATGGCTGAGAGTGCTCCAAGGACACGATAATGAGAACTAGCAGCATAAATTTTCTTAATTTCATCCTAAATATAAGGAAGACGGCTAAAACCTCCAAGATAAATTACATCATGGCAGAGTCTCTATGGGAAGTTGTGGAAATGCTATCACTTGGATAATTTAAAACTAGACTGGACAAAATAATGGTCACAAGGGGAACAATGTAGTGGCAGTCCCTGAGGCACGGACCAAACAACTCTTCTGTCTCTGGTCTAGCTAACTCTAAAATGAGTGAAACATGTGCTAATTAGGCTAAGTGAGGGCTTTTCCTGTCTACCATGATCAACAACTGCTTATTTTTGCTGCAGTAGTAAAGATGCTTTCTGAAGTATAGCTTTCTCCTTCTCTTCTCCTCTCCTCTCCTTGTTTTCTGCTCAGTCTCCCACTGCTCTGTTTGCTGCTTCTGCCTCCATCCACTTTTTTAATACATTCTTTCTTACTGAGGCAGGAATGAGCCCTTCTGAACAGACTCGTGGAGGGCTTATAATTTCTGTTGTGTGTGATGTGGCATTTTTTCTAAAAACTTTTTTCTGTATATAGACAAAATATCAGAAATTTTGTTTTTATTTTTCCTTGAAGGAGTAGCTAAGAAAGAAACAGGCCGTTCTGGAGGATGGCAACAGTGTGTGCCCCAGCTCCTGGGTTAGCACCCAGCACAGCTGGCTAGTGGCTGTCCCAGGAGCCCGGGAGGTGGCCAGGGAGGGGCTCCCTGCCTGCCTACTTGTTCCATCAGATCCAGCACATCACAATTTGTTTGCCTTGAATGGGTGTTTTCTGTCAGAAAACTTGTGTTTTTCTTAACTAACTCTGGATCTAAAGATGAGCTATGACTACAGCACCTCTCCTTATTTACCATTTTGCCTGCCTCTGTGTGCAAGTAACTAGGGCCTTTGTGGCACAACTGCACTATTGACAACAAATCCTAGGGTCTTTAGTTGTAGCAGTTGCAGGTATGTCACCAGAATGCTAAAGAAATGTCACGAGTTGCTGCTGTCATCTGTAGGATGCTGTGAGTCACTAGGTGATAAGTTGCACTCTGATGGTGGCACCTGAACCAGCAGTATAACATGTCTGTGAAGCAGGAGCAGTAGATAACACACTCCGTGTGCTGCCATGGGCAGTACATAAAATGTCTTTCACTGACAAGAAGTTTTCCTCACACTGCTGAAATGTTTTTCCCTTTCCCCCACTGCTCCCCAAATGGTCTTCACTGCTCTTTATAAACCAGCAATTTAGAGAGTGATGAAAACCAGTGCCTTGAAGGCTGCAGCAGAGGAGCCAGTGCCTGGTGCAGCCCCGTGTGTTGTCAGGTGCTGCAGGTTGTCTCCGTCAGCTGCAGTCCATGGAAGAGGCAGGGGGACCACCGAGTGGGTGACCAAGGAACTCCACTTTTTAATTTTCTTCCTAAACCTAAAAGGAAGGACTTTCAGCCTCTTCACTGGGCCTTTCACATCACTGGGCATAAAATCAGGAGTCTGGAGAAGGTGCTTGAAAGTACCTGCCCTCTCAATTTGGGGCCATTCATACCGTGAAGAATGATGTGTTCACCTGCACTGGGATACAAGCACCTAAAGGCTTTACATGAGTTTAGGAATTCCTCTAAATGCATTGAAAAGACTGATGCTTGAAGATCTACCTCTAAATGTGCAACGGAGGCTTTGCAGTGACTTTTAAAAGCTCACAACAGTGACTTTTTGCCAAATACACGTGGTTGTCACCGAGGCACTGCAGGGAACTCCCAGTGCAGGTTGTACACAGGGTGAGTTTGCTCTGGTTTCCTGTGCACTAACACCTGGATGTGCAGGCCTGCACCCCATACCTGTGCTTCTTACTCTTTTAAGGTGGGTGTGTGTCTGAGCACTGGCACAGGTTGACCAGAGAGGTTGTGTTTGAATATCCTCAAATGTATTTTTGAATATATTTTGAATGTATTCAAAAGCCAACTGGATGTGGTCCTGGGCAACTGGCTCTAGGTGGCCCTGCTTGGGCCAGGGAGTTGAACGAGATGGCCTCTAGAGATGCCTGCTATCTCCTGTGTGAAGTGCCCACTTGAAAGTCCTGGAAAAACAACAGTGAGATTTTGTAATATTCATGAAAAGAAAAAACCCTCATCTGTATCTGAGCAGATAATACTGCCATTCAAGCAGGAGGGTGCCCACTACAATCTGTGTGTCAGCCTAAATACTAGGTTTTGTTTTTTGAATGTAAAAAAGGCTACGATTCTTGGGGGGGAAAAAAAAAGGGTAACTTGCTGTCGTTTAGGCTGAGGAATTTCAGACATATGGATGTGTATGGGGAATGGAAGAGCAAACACACTGTGGCTCCCAAGGAGACAGCGCTACCCCACACCATAAATAAGGATGCCTCTTTGATTGTGGCTGTGGCTGCCCACTGAAGGTTTCTGCAGTGTCTGCCACCTCCTTTACGTGTCTGTGCACAGAGCATAAACTCCTGTATCCGTATATCTGTCTATCCTATACAGATATTTTTCAGCTCAGGTGAGAGCAAAGAAATAAAATGCCTGGCCAGTCAGGTGCAGTCAGGGGCATATTGGAAGGGGACAATTAAGTACAGGCATCTTTATGGGTTAGCTGTTTATGCCTCTGCTTCTCCAGAAGTGTTTTGGATACTAAACTATAGAAAAACCAGCGTGGGTCAGTTCCCCAGGGTGAGCTGAGTGTTTGGAGGCTGCTGCTAGCTGTACACAGACTGTGTTCCATTTGGGCCAGCCCCTGGGATCACCAAATATAACTGGATCCCAATACTGTAGCATTTCTATAAGGAATTTGTAGACTTGAGTCATTACGTTAGTTAACACCCATTTACCATGCTAGAATGGTAGGTCAAATTAGTAGAGACACCAGCTTGTAAATATTAAAAGACTTGCTACGAGAGCTGGTAGCTTTTTGTGCTGTCTTGAGAGAAAAGAAAGGCTGCTTTTGACACATACCAAGGGGATTAGTCCGTAGGCAGCTAATTCTGGGCTTTGGCATGTTTACTGTGAAGTGCCAAGCGACAAGCACCTACAGCTCCCTGCCATAACTTTTCCATCGAGCCAAATTGTGGGGAGCTGTCGTGGCCTAGGCATGAGTTATGGTGCTTTTTCCCTCATAAAACCTAGCTGGTGCAGTAGTACAGAGGTAAACTACCTATTTGCTCTGTCATAACCTGTGTAAAGTCAGCTTGGGATCCTTGGTTGTGCCCATTTTAAATAGACCTGTGCCATCAGTCTACAGTTTCCAGTGTATTGGAAATTTGTATTTGTCGGGCAAAATGGATCTAATTACACTGCTCTGGCTTTTGGCTTGCAGGTAAATCCTAACTTGCACTCTGGATACTACTCTTGTAGTGATGAGCAAAGGGCTCAATAGCATTTCAGTTGAGACAATTGAAAAATATACTTTGTTTTGTATTAAATGTTTTGCTGTGCTTTTATTTTGGGGGAGGGAGGAGTGTTCATTAGGTAGAATACCTCTTCTGTGAAAACTCAGTTATTTGTGTTCTTTGACAGAAAGGCTATAATTTCAATTTTTGCTCATGGTTATTAAAAAACCTCTGTGTTCCATCAAAAAGCTTTTATGTGCTTTGGAGCTGAGGAATGTGAAGTCATGTTATTAAGCTGAGCCTTATTTCTGTCTCCCCCAGCTTTCGAGCGGGGCTATAAGATGATGCTGATAGCACTGCTGTATCTGCTCTGTGCTGGGACAGCTGCTCGTCAAGTGCATCTTGATCTTGAGACGTCTCTGTCTGGCCGCTGTGCAGCACCCACGCCTGAACAGGGCTCAGCCCGTGCTGAGATCTCATCAGCAGCCATTCCTGGCTGGTCTCGGGTCAGGGGAGGGAGGACGTATGGCCACGGATGTACTCCTATGTCTCATTTATTCGGGAGGTGGGAGGAAGAGGGGAAGGACAGGAAGGTGCCAGAAAACCTAATCTTATTTGCAGGTCAAATCCAAAGGTTTTATTGATGGTTTAAGGGGAGTTTTGCCTAAATAAGAAATTAATAGGGACTTAGGGGGTTGCCTTTGGTTTTGTATTTAATGAGCAGTGATCTTGGGAACTTGGTACGTGGAGGTTACATGTTATCAGCTAACACTGTATTATGTTGCTTGTTGTTTTGATTTCTTGTAAATGCTTCCTTTTGAAAATATCCTTGCCTTTAGAGTTATGCAAGAAGCTGTATACAAAAAGCTAAATTATAAGGGATCAGTATAGCCTTGCCAGCTTTATGCCTCATATAGGTCCGCAGCAGACAAACTTCTGAAACTCAGCTATTATAAAAGATCGTAGAATTCTGTCATACAACCGTAAAGTGGCTTGGGTTGGAAGGGACCTTAATTGTGACGACCATGGTCCATGCGGCCTTCTGGACTGTCTTCAGAAGTATTTCAAGAACTGATCTTTTTATTTATGGATTCTATTTATGCATTTATAGATCATGTGGCCACTGTCAACTCTTGTAGAAGAAGGAGCTCCTTCTGCTAAAATAACTATTATGTGTCTTCCCAAAGCCTTGCTATTGAATGCTAGTTCATCCTGGTGCAGTAATGCTTGCAGCACTTCACCTTTTGCATTGATTGATGGCTTTGAACACTACCCTACCAGACAGGGGGCACTATCTGGTCTCCTCACCACCAGTGCTCTTATTTGTGTGTATTCCATGTGGAAGCAGTAGCAGGCAGAGACCTGTGGGAGAAAATTATGTCTGATAGCAAAGAGGTAGTGGAAATGATGACCCTTGTGATCACCCAGTACCAGCTAATTTTCCACTGTTGCTGCAGCCTCCTGTTTGCATCCCGCAGGGCCGTGGCAGTGGCATTGCTGGAATGACACCTCTGCACCAGGTGTGGATGTGTTCTGTCACACTGGTGTCGGAGGAGTGGCACTGTGATGCCTTCTGAGTGCCTGGGAGTGACTCAGGACTGTGCTGCAAGCCCACCTGGAGGCTTGGTCCTCAGAGCAGGTGTCATGCTGCAGGTCGGCTCTTGGCATAGTCAGCCCTGCTGAGATCAATGCTGCTGCTTGGAGGAGGAGTGGGGAATGTGTCTACTGCACTCTGGGCAGGCCAGAGCTATGTAGTTCCCCTCCAGTGGTTTTTGGACTGAGTTTAGTAGATCTAGCTGAGGGAAAACTTGCGCCTTGTATGAACAACCTTGCTACAGAGTGAGTTTTAACTCTTCTATCCTCTGTTGCCTGAGTGTTAAACTGCTACCTCAATGTTTTGTTAAAAGCAGTTTTAAAATTTAATACCTTAATTCTGTTACAAGGCATTTTTGCAGTAGTTCTCAACAGGGGGATGACCATAAGAATGCTTCCCTGTACTTTTTCAGATTGATTAGGTTACTGTTTTTCACGTAAATGAACACATATTAAGATCTTATTAGACAGCATGGCTGTGAGCAAAGTTCCCTAGATAAACTGAGGAGTTTTATCTGTGACAAAGAATTGCAGGATCCGATCATTGCTGTATCATTTTAGAAAAATGATTGTGACCTCCATTTGATGTTAAAATGTTTGTGAAAGCAAGTGAAAACCAGTGAAGAAAAATATTCCCAAAATCTGAGATTTTAGTCTGTAACACATAGCCTGAGTTTGGATGTCCTAACACATACCCTGGTAGAGATTGTCTTTGAAATAGTGTACAATTAGTTTGATAACAGTAAAATTACACTGTGCTTAAAATCAAATTAAAAATTTAAGTAGAACTGGCAAGGTCCTGGAGTGTGTTGAGGAATGCCTAGCAATAGAAACCATCATGGCATTACGGAAGGTACACAGTGTTAATTACAGAAGTTGTTTGTCCCACAGAGAAAGAGGTTGGTGGTAGCAGTGATTTATTTCAGAGGGCAGTTTAGTCATTGCACTATTCCTAGACAAGGCTCTGAATTTAAGTGATACTTAGACTCCTAAACCATTTTTGAAACCAAATTTAGGTGCTTGAGTCACATAGATGTTTCTGAAATTGCTTTTGTCTTTCTGTCAGTCATTTCTACGTGGCTGGTCTTGGAAGATACCGCACCTACTGGCTGTGGCACACTTAAGTAGGAGCTGGGAACCGAAAGCGTCAAGAGGTTGGTGGATACCTGCCAGCAACTGCAGTATGGAAAAGGATGATCTGATGTGCCTGGGATGTTTTTGGAACTGCTGTGCTTGTGCTTGGTCTCTGTGTGCACCTTGGGTCAGAGGCACCTGGAACGTGTCATCTTTGCTGTCATGTGCACACAGCTACCTTGCAGCCCAGAGATCGTGGGCTTGTAGCTCACAGTCACTGTGCTCATGTTCACTGGCCCTTTCTCAGGGATTTCCCAACATCCTGCAGCCAGAAATCTGGGCAAATACCATGCAGAGAGGGAAGGAGGACAAAATGGGAGCATCAAACTGAATCTAGGTTGTATGTACTGGGCAGCTCAATCCCCCCTGTGACCCTGAGCTGTGCAGATGGTGGGGGGTTTTAGTGGGACTTCGAGGCTGGGGCTGAGGTCCCTCTGATCCCTGGGAGCTCGCTCAGGCACCGGGGCTAGGGGACACAGCAGATAGATAAGTAGGCATTGGAGTGAGAAGATATGTGGGGAATGTGGGAGAATCTCAGTCTTCTGAATTACTCCACGTAGCATGAAGAACTGTATTGTTTTTTAGTATCAGGGGTGTCAGATATGGATTTGTGATCCTGATAGTGCATAATCAATTCTCTCCCCTCTGCTGTGCTTTGTCAGGAACAGTTTTGTTCATTTGCAGTCCTTGTTCACGCTTTCCTTCCTGTTTTGCTGTCTTCATAGATTTTTATCTGAAAGTTGAAAATGTTTTTTGTTGATATTGGGAAGATTGCATGCACTTTTGGAAGTAGGCAAGCGACACAACATGATAAAATAGCCATTCGAGATGCATTTTTTAATGCTGATAACCCAATAACATTACCTGGAATATTTACAGTGCAAAGAGTGGGGGGATCTCCTCAAATGTTCAGGGATCAGTTCATCTCTTTGAACTGCTGCCATCTGAAGGTCAGGCATCTGCTCTAAACTGACTGACTGGGCACTCTCTTGAGACCGTGGAGAGAGGTGGGAAGGGATGTAATCCCTTCTGAGATGTGTGTCTTAAATATATCTTTTGTGTTAGAACAGGGTGGGACAGGAAGGATTGACCCCTGGAAATGACTGTCTCTTTGCTGGGACTACAAAGGGAGCCTAAGAGACTTTGTTTGACTTGCTGCCCAAGATTTGGGTAGTTACAGTAGGGGAAATGAATCCCAGGCCTGCTCATTTGGCAGTACAAACCTCAATGAAAGTTAGTGGGAGTTAAGGCTTTTGAACTTTCCGAGTGCTGTAGATAATGCCACTATTAAGTTTGATGTTTCCTGTGAGATACTTGCCTGTGTCTGGACTCACAAATGTGATTTGTCAGTTAAGCCTGAGACCAAAATTCTTCCAGAGGCCTGTTGTGAAGGAAGGAGAATAGTGTGATCCGTGATAATGTGAAGGGTTCAGAATCCAATTTTAAGCAGTGCAAGCCCTACAGCAATGTAGTTTGTACATAATAGAAGGTATTATTGGGTAGAGATATGCCAAATCTATGTGATACATTGATCAACTCCATTGTTTTTGTATGGTATTTTAGGTTAGAGGATACTTGAAAATATATCAATTTCTTAGGGGTGCAGAGGGAATGTTGGTGAGTACGTGCATTTTGCTCTGTCTTCTGAGTGTTATGAGCACAACTTTTCTTAAATGTGTTGGTTTTGTAGGTTTTTGTGACCATTTAAAAGCAGGATTATTGATGTAAAATGTGACCATCCAGATGGCAGAGGAAAGGCTAGTGATAAATGGCCTTTGACACTTTGCCAAGCATAAGTCTTCTGCCCTATTTCTGGATTGATATCTTTACCTTCTAACATGGAGGCCCTGTGCCTCAGAAGCTTGGGGGAGCCCTAGGACCCTTCTGCAGCTTCTGCAGCCTATTAGGAGGGGCTGTCTGCGGGGATGATTTGGCCACTAAGGTACTCCACAATTTATAACTGAATGACGTCCTACAAATGGACTTCATTTGGGGATTGCTCACTGACCTTAAATGGTACTTTTTGTGTTGCTAGAGATTGCGTGACTTGTTTTATTCCCTGGGCTGTGAGGCAGGGGAGTCCTTAGATTTGGCTTCTTGTGCTGAGTAGAAGGGCTGTGTGCTGGGGGTCACCGTGGTATCTCTAGGCGAGTGGCAGCTGAGCACTCAGTTCTCCTGTTGCACATGTTGTAGGTCAAGAATGGGCCTATATATATATACATACAGTTTTCCTCGGAATTATTTTTCTAGCAATTGATTTCCATCTGCAGGGCATGTAAATGCTGCATTTTGTTAGAGTCCCTGCTAAATACCTTCTTCAAAGTGACAGAGAGACAACCTATGCATCCGTACCAGTACTCTTCAGTGGTGAGATACTGAAGTGCGTTTGGGTAAATGTTGAATCTTCCTTCTCTCTCATGCTTCCCTCCCCCCTCTCTGTTTTGTTTGTTTCAGGTTCTCGGCCTTTTTGGATCTACACAGTGGAAGTTGCATCTTGTGTATGGCGTGGTTAAGCTTGCAGCCTGTCACCTCGGCCTTCCTCCATTTTGGGCTGGTTACTTTTGTGCTGTTTTTGCATGGTTTGCAGGTGGATGCTGGCCTGACGGGAGACTCAACCAGTACAGTACAAAACAGCTCGTGTTCAGGATCTTTTGACTGCAAGGAGGGTGTTATCCTGCCAATATGGTACCCAGAAAACCCATCCCTTGGGGACAAAATTGCCCGTGTTATCGTATACTTTGTAGCGCTGATCTACATGTTCCTTGGAGTCTCCATCATTGCAGATCGTTTCATGGCGTCTATAGAGGTCATTACATCACAGGAGAAAGAAATAACGATTAAGAAACCCAATGGAGAGACCACAACGACCACCATTCGGATTTGGAATGAAACTGTTTCCAACTTGACTCTCATGGCTCTGGGCTCCTCTGCTCCTGAGATCCTCTTGTCTCTGATAGAAGTGTGTGGGCATGGATTCATAGCTGGAGATTTGGGGCCATCTACAATTGTTGGCAGCGCAGCTTTCAATATGTTTATCATCATTGCCATCTGTGTCTATGTGATCCCTGATGGGGAAACCAGGAAGATAAAACACCTGAGGGTTTTCTTTGTCACAGCTGCGTGGAGCATCTTTGCTTACATCTGGTTGTACATGATCCTTGCTGTCTTCTCTCCAGGTGTGGTTCAGGTTTGGGAAGGCCTGCTCACACTTTTCTTCTTTCCACTTTGTGTCCTTCTGGCTTGGATAGCAGATAGACGCCTGCTTTTCTATAAGTATATGCACAAAAAGTACCGTACTGACAAGCACAGGGGCATTATCATAGAATCAGAAGGTGATCACCCTAAGGGAATTGAGATGGATGGCAAAATGATGAACTCACATTTTCTAGATGGGAACTTAGTGACTATGGAGGGGAAGGAGGTGGATGAATCTCGCAAGGAGATGATCCGAATCCTTAAGGACCTGAAGCAAAAGCACCCAGAAAAGGACTTGGATCAGCTGGTGGAGATGGCTAACTACTATGCGTTGTCTCATCAGCAAAAGAGCAGGGCCTTTTATCGCATTCAAGCAACTAGAATGATGACAGGAGCTGGCAATATCCTGAAGAAGCACGCAGCTGAGCAAGCCAAGAAAACCACCAGCTTGCATGAGGTGCGGCCAGAGGAACCCGAGGAATTCATCTCCAAAATTTATTTTGACCCGTGCTCCTACCAGTGTCTTGAGAACTGTGGTGCCGTTCTCCTGACAGTGGTGCGGAAAGGAGGGGACATGTCCAAGACCATTTATGTGGACTATAAAACAGAGGATGGCTCTGCCAATGCTGGTGCTGACTATGAGTTCACAGAGGGGACTGTTGTCTTGAAATCTGGGGAGACCCAGAAGGAGTTCTCAGTGGGAATTATTGATGATGACATATTTGAGGAAGATGAGCATTTCTTCGTGCGGCTCAGTAATCTCCGTGTGGTGGAGAGTGAAGAAATTCCAGAGCTCAGTAACTCCCCATACCCAAAGGCCATATTGGCTTCTCCTTGTGTGGCCACAGTGACTATCCTGGATGATGACCATGCTGGCATCTTCACATTTGAGTGTGACATTATACATGTCAGTGAGAGCATTGGTGTGATGGAAGTCAAAGTCCTAAGGACATCAGGTGCTCGGGGTACAGTCATAGTGCCATTTAGGACAGTAGAAGGGACAGCGAAAGGAGGTGGAGAAGACTTTGAAGACACTTACGGGGAGTTGGAGTTCAAGAACGATGAAACTGTGTAAGTACCCCATTCATTTCTGTTCTCAGGTCTAGTTTTGGTGTTTAACCCCACATTTTGCATCCATTACAGGTGAATGCTGACAAGGGACAGGCTCCTTTCTTCAGCTTTCCATCAGTTTCCCTACTTACCTCTTTCAGGCAAGAGCCGACAGCAGGATTTAAGAGCTCAAAGTTCTTGTTCCTTCCCTCTTGGGAATGACAAATTGAAGCTTAGAAATACTGGGGACCAGGGGATAGGAGGAAAATATATCATTGTCTGAAGACCTGTACTAAAGCTAAGGGTTAATGGAGAGTTAAAGTAGAGAGAGAAGGAAAAGGATGGGGTTTTACTTGGCTGGGCAAATACGGGAAAGCCTCTTTCTGAACACTAAACATAGAGAACACAGGAGTTTGTTGCCAACCCTAGATGAAAGGTTCACAGCAGTTATTCCCAGGCAAGCAAGAGCTGCTCAGTAGACATGGGGTTTTATTTTCACAGGAGCAGTACTTCGTGCCTGTGTCACTAGGCTTGCGTGTGCACCTGGCAGGTCTGTGTGGCAGCTAATTCACAGCACAGGCACAGCTACAAGCTATTCTGCTGGACCTGAAATCATTCCAGCCTTTATGACTCTGTGGTCTACCCATATTCCCCATGTCACCTTCTCTGTGATCTCTGTACATCTGTTCATTTACTACCTGTGGTTTTTCCCCTTAGAAAATACCATGGCAAATGGCAATGATGGACTAAAGCATTGCAGATCACAGCCAGTCCTTGTGGCTCTATGACCCAGTGTTTTCATACAGAATAAAGAAGGGAAGCAGCACCCATCCTATTAATTCAGCTTTTTTATTGCGTACAAAGTAGCTGATACTAAGCTAGGAAGTAATAAAGACCAGAGAGGCGATAATGTCTAATTGCTCTAAGTACCTGTTGTTAACCTAAGTGAGGAATGAGAAAAATCCCTTAGCTGAGTAGGGAGAAGGAGAGGGTTGTGAACCTGGTGCTAAAACTCCTGAGTGTTAAGTGCCTAGGTTCCTTTTGTTAAAACCTAATCACCTGACCCATCACAGGAAGAATTGTGCAGATTTGCATCTGACATCAGAGATAGGAAATATTTGTACCAAGCCTCCCAACACTGTACCCGGAAGGATGTTAATATATTAAATTCTATGAAGTAGGGATGCCCTAATTCCATAGCACCTTCTGCCTTAGCCCACTGAAGCATTTAATTCAGCTAATATCCACAGTCCTGATGCCTGATGGTAAGTACGTGCTCTTCCTATTAAAGGAAGAGAAGCTCCTGTTGGCTGGCTTCAGCCACTGTCAGAGTTGGAAGGGGATCTGATCTGGCCTTTCTGGGCAGATGGGCCATGCAGGTTAGTCTCCTTAATTGAGCCACAAGCTGATTCCTCCAGAGAAAGTTAAGAAGAATGTCAGGTTTGTGGTTACAGTCTCCTATGAGCAGGCTACTGTCCGGGACACTACCTAAAAAATGATGGGTACTACCTTACTTCAGCCAGGTCTTGAAGCAAAGCACTTCCCTTGCTTGAAGAAGACCCATCAGTGAAAGGCCAGCAGATTTGGGGTACCAGAGAGTAAGCCCATGAGCCATCTTACTCCAATCTATATTCCCTTTTTCTCATCTTGTGGCCAATGGAAGACTTCTTTTTCTCTTTGAAAAGTGTAACAGAAGGTCAGAGCATACCCATATAGTTGCTCCACTGGGGTTAAAACCAATCACGTTTAGCAGGACCAGATGCATCCTTGTGGCACAGACTAATGAAAAAGGAGGCAGTCTAGAAAACAAGTATGTGTAGGTTGATTAATGCTGTAGTTTTTGATCCAGTGATGGCCTAGAGCATAGACAAGACATTTGTAGTGTACTTAAAATGGTACCATCACCTGATGCATTAATGTGACTTTCACTTCTGCATCAGAAACCTGCTGGGAACAAAGCCTACTAGCCAGAGTGACCATGGCAACCATGTGGCTAGTAGAGATTAATTTCTTTTGAAGTTAGAATTAGTGTAGTTGGCTCAACATAGCACTTAATCAAACTAATAAGCCTAACAAGGAGGGGGATCATGTCAGCCAGCACATATCTTTATTCAGTCCCTATTAACTCCTTTATTTGCATCTCCAGAAATTATAGGAATGGAATTTTGACCTGGAAACATGGAGGTAGTTTCCAGTAATGAGTTCTTGGCCTTTAAATTCAGTGAACACAGGTCAGTTGCTGCATTTTGCTAGCCCCTGTCTGAGGTGCAAGTTGTAGCAGCTGTAGAAACCTGGAAGCAGTAGTAGATGGGTTTAATATTTTCTTCCTTTTCTGCTTTCTAAATCTGACTGCAGAAAAATAACTCTGAGCAAATATTTAGGCTGCAGACAAATTTGAGGTGATTTAGATCTGAATTTGGAGTTCAGAGCCATAATGCTGCTATTTCAACAAACAATTTGTTCAGCCCAGTCTGGGAAGATGGGTGGATAGGCTGTTTGGTACGGTTTTGCTGACCCAGAGGGCAGTGTGTGAGTCACAGTATCACTTGGTAAAAGGCTGTATGAAGACACTGGGTCACCAAGTAGCCAGAGCGTTGTCTGCCTGAATATTTGAGGCTCTGCCTCTTAGATGCCTTGCCACTGAGGGGAATCCACCACGAGGTACTGACATCCCCTGCACACTGAAGGGGGAACCAAGAGTCCCCCAAGCCCAGTACAGAACAGAGTAGGGAGACTGAGATGATCAGTAGGCAATACTAAGGGAGTCAGAAAGCAGTGAGAAATGACATGCTCCCCACTTTAGCCTACTGATTAGGGCCTTGCCTAGGTAAGGTGGAACTTGGGCTCTAGTTTTAATAATGGTGTAAAACTCCTACATCAACATGCCCACCTCACTGCCTTAACTTTCTCAGTCTCCTCATGAAGTCACTTACATAAGACTTTTTTGGCTCATGGAGGAGGGAAATTATTTAATAGCATCTTGCAAACATGTAAGACAGTGCTAAACTTTGCCGTGGCTATGCATGTATGCTAAGGATGTGCAGAACTGCAGCCACAGAGAAGCACTGATCTGTCTAAACTGAAGGAGAGCAAAAGCTTCAGTTCATGCTCTCAGCTTGTTCTCCTTCACACACTAAAAAACTCCATCTTGCATGGTGCAGCAGCAGGTGATCTGTAAGCAGTTTGTAGGTCGGCCTCCTAAAGTGTAGCGATGGCTAAATTAAGGTGAGAGGCACCAGATTACACAGCATCCCTGGGATTAAACTATAGGAGAGGCTCTGACACCTATCAGATCCCAAGGGCCAAGGATAAGCACCTTCCCTGGAAACTAAATGGAGAAGGAGTCTTCACTTAGATATAACAAGATAAAATAAACTACCTCAGGGTTGTCTTTGAGAGGCTTTCCCTAAAATATGTGGGACTAAAAAAAGATGAGTTGATGCAAGCGTTACAGAATAAGAGGGAAATGGATCCTGCCAGCGGGTCTTGCTCATTGCCTCTGTGATTCTTTCTAGACTAACACAGTCAAAGTTTCCTTACTCACTTTCGGGTGGGAGCACCAGAGAAAGCAGGCTGAGATGAAGGGACTTGAAACAACCCCATTATTACTGAAATATGGTCCTATGCAGTGTGTGTGTGTACGTCTGGGTGTGTTTGAGTGTTAGCTATAAATCAAGCCATGTAGTCTTGAATGCTGTCATCTGTTGAGAAGGGAATTGATCAAGTCTCAAGTATTTGACAAGACATCCTTTTTGTCAATACATTTGTTATTTCTGAACTCCTGCCCCAGTGAGGGCCAGATATAACCTAAGCAGCTGAAGTGGAATCCTAGCTTTCTTGTTGACTAAAAGGATTAATCAAATCAATTTTTTTTTTATTTTTGCAAGATGACTGAATACTTTTAAATTATTTTGTATGGAAATAAATGTTAGGTTCTTGAAGGGATGAAAATGTAGAAGAATGATTGACCCTGCTGCTTTATCATGTCTAAGCAATAAAGAAATCATTAAGAGCCAGAAGCAAAAAAAGAATTGAGTTTTAAAGTATTTTCTTTTTGCATTGTAAAGAGAACTCTTATCAAGTAATTAAATGTAATTTAAATAGTCTCTGTTTAAGTTGTTAAGTTGTTTAAAACTGTTCAAATTCATATGGAAATTTGTCTGCATCTTGTTTTAGAAAGTTTGGGAAGATATACAAGTTACCAGTAGCTAGTTGATATGCCAGCTAGACAATGAAGTGACAATTTTGCTGTGGTCCTGTCACTTGCAGCAGTTGTACTGAGTTAAGGCTTAGGTCAAGAGATCTGCTTGGGTACTTACCTTTGTTGCTGGTTGCTAAGTTACTTGCCGGACCTGCAGGCTACTAAATAATAGCCATTTGCCCTGAGCCTATACTTCACAGTATACTTCACAGCCACTTCCTGTGGCTCAGGAAGGAACTGGGTGTTGGGAGATGCTGCGGTGTTAAACTGGTATTCATGGCCTGCACAGCCTCTTTGCAAAGTCAGTGTGGCTAAACTCTGGTAACAGGTGGAAACCTACAGTCGCATGTCTGTGTGTGGTAGGCAGAGCACTTAATACCAGAAGGGCTGTCTCCTCCTTTCGTACAGAGACTGCTGGAGACAGACATACTAAGCCTGCCTTGATAGGCAGTGAGATACTATTCTTTCCCTTCAGGATTTGGGCAGGATGTTGTGCAAGTTGCCTCTCCTTGTCTGCTTCTTCCCAGAGAATCCCCCAGGCTGCTGTGTGCATGGCTGGGTCTGCACCATGGAGTCACTGTGAGCCTTGGGATGTCTCCCAGTATGTGCTTTGGTAGGGTTGGTCTTTCAAAGTGCTGCCATGGCACTGGGCAGTGAAAAACCACATGCATTTCCTCCTGTTGGGGGTTTCAGACACTTTCTGGTAGGAGTCTTATGAACTGTGTGTCTTTGTAAGCACGGGGTGGCCAGAGATAGTCCTGTCTGGGTCAAGGTCACCTTGGTGGTGTGCCCCAAGGCTGGTGGCTAACAATTGCCCCAGGGCAGACAGCACGGGCTGCTGCTGGTGCCCTCTCTTCTGTGTGTTGTGCCACCCCTGTTTGGTAGGGAGGTCAGTATTCCTTCCTCCTTTTCCACTCCTGCCCACCCATGCTTGGACACAGAGACACCTGGGCCCTAACCCCTTGCTCATTCTCCTGCCGTGATGGCTGTTGGCTTCTCCCAGCAGATCTGGTGAAAGTGATAGTGGAGAAAAGGGAGTGGTGGTTTTCTGGTTGAAGGATGTCACACTGAGGTTTGGCATCATTAACTGTCCTTCCTTTTTGCCATGTGGCGCTTGAGGAAACTGTCAACTTAATTTTTTAATTGATCACCTACACAGTCATGGTTGTGGCATTTTGAGGGGAATGTTATTATTGATACTTAGCTCTTTTGCATGGTGTTTCATCAGTAGATCTCATAGCACTTTCCAATGGAGATTGAGAGACAGTATTCCCATTTTGTAAATGGGGGAAAAAGTACAGAGAAGGTGGCTTCTCTTCCTTCTGGATTACCCAGCAGACCAAAGGCAAAGACAGGAATAAAAACTGATCTCCCAGAACTGCTGGCCTGTGCTGTATCCAGAGGAGGTCTGTGTGTATCAGGCTTACCATTTCCTGTTACTCAGGACCACAGTGAAGTTATGCAGATTCATTGGTGTCTCCCCAGCCACTGAGAGTTGGCTTGGTACAGGTGTAGGCAGTAGCTGCAATATCTCACTATTCACCCAAGCTGACAATAGGAGCTGCAGTTTTGCATGCTTGTTTTCCTACATTAAATTTTGGCTACATGACACGTAAGTGTGCTGCATCAGCAGATTTTGCTTTATTTATATCAGCTTTGATGACTCCAATGAATTACCAAGGTAATAACAAAATTATTTTGGTATTCTAGTCTGAAATCTTGTTCAACAGCTCTTGTACACCATACTCTGATCCTAAGGCTCTGCGCTCTGAGGAGACAGCCTTCAAAAAACTAAGACGACTTAGTAGGACTTCAGGCAATGAGAATTTGTTGTATGAGGCTGATGTTTTCAGTCTCTCAAGACATGCTTCCTTCCCATTAGAGCCTGTTGAGATTGAATCCTCCAAACTTTTCTCTAGTTTGTCTCTGTTAGTGGGTAAGTACCTTCTGACTTTCTCCTCCTGCTCCTTCACTTAAATTAGAAGTTCTTGATCCCTATTTCAATTCAAATTAAGGGAAAACAGTAGCAGCTGCCCTCCAGTTAAACAAACTTTCCCCCACTCTTTTGCCTGTGGGGAAAGGCTGTTGTATTTGCTTTTTGCTGCGAAATTCTCCTGTCATTGTTTCTAGGAGTATCTCAACAGTATCTAATTTAAGTGAATTCCTTTACATACACACACAAATGCCTTAGTTTCTGCTGCCATCTGTCCCACTGTGAGGTCTAGGTGATGTGACCTGCAGGGGATTAGTGTAAGGCGCCAGGGGACTGTTTCTGGAGTGTATGTAAAATCAGCCTGCAGAAATGTGAGACCTTGACACCACACTGGGAAGAAGAGAAGCCCTGAGCTGACCTTTACCTTCCCAGATAGTGCTGTTGGCAGGTGTCAGGGGGACATACTTGCCATGTGTCCATGAAGAAGGACAAACAACATCCTGTGACCTCTTGCCCATCAAAGGAGGCATTTATATGACAAATCATGTCATTAAAGGACGCATAATATGGCAGTGTTAAACAGGGGAGGCCTGGGACCCCAGCTTAGAAGAGAGGCATGTGGCAGAGGTCAGCTCTTCAGCGGCAAAGCTCCTGGGAAGCTCCTGGATCTTTCAAGTAGGAGGCCCTTGGAATGGACATCCTGGGAGGTATTGGAGAGGGCAGTGATATTCCTAGATTAGTGCAAATATGGGAAGTTCACTCTGACAAATGAAGCAGACAAGTTTTGGGTTGAAAAGCAAACAACAGACCAGAACTGACCCAAGATAAAACAAGTTTACTGTGGCTTTGCCTGCTTTACTCATACTGACTCATGCCTTACTGAGTGGGGCACCTTTGCAAAACGAGTAGCTTAGAGGTCATGCCCTTTATACACAGGGTTGCAGAGGCACGAGTTGTGTTTGTTTCCCGTGTGCAAAGAAGGAGGAGAAGGCACAGTTTGAATAATGCAGCTTCAGGGGATAAGAAGAGATGCTGGTGGCAAGCTTGATAGACCATATATCACTCCAAGTACATGCTGGGATTTTTTTTTAAGCCAAAAGTGGGAACACTACTTAGAGCATCATTATAAAGTATCTGTAACTTCTAACAAATCAGAGTGCCAGTAAAGTTCGAGTTAAGTGTGGTCTTACTCTTTTGTAAATGAGATGAGGAGAACAACACAGTCTAATGTCTCCCCAGTCAGAAGTTCTTCAGCACATTTTTGGTGTGGTTAAAGAGAAGCAGCTCATCCTGGTGTGAGGTGGCAGTGGTTTCAAATAAGAGATGATTTACCTGTTGCTAGCAGTGTGATTTGTTTCTTATTTACCTCATGTCAGGAAACAAAGGTGATAAAAGAATTTGCTGTATTAGCTGATTGAAGCACCAGGGACCAAGTTCATCCTCCATTTAGCTTCAGTGAAAACAGCAGATTTAAAGCTGGGAGGAATTTGGACTGGTACATATTTACAGCTGTCTTAGCAGATGGGCTGTTGACAGATGAGGCCCCTCAAGTCTCTGCCTGGGTGCTGGGTGCCAGCATGTACTGCTGCGAGCATTTCAGCTGAAGTCAGTCCTGGTGTTGAGCAGGCACTGGCTGCTTGGTGGGTCAGACCCTTTGGGTGGATTGTGCTGGAAGGGCAGCGAGGTGGAAGTCTTAATATCAGATGGACCAGTTCTTCCTGCCAGGGTTTGCAGGAACTGTCCTTAGGAGATGTCTGCCAAGGTGCCACGAAGCCTGAGTAGCTTCATGTTGAGCATGATGCAGCCCCAGAGGTGGACTGCAGTGCCTGGAAACCCTCCTCTGGACAACACATTCCCGACAGCCTCTGTTTGTCCAGCCATTCTCCTTCCAGGTTTTTATGTGCAGACCTTCTGGATCTCCTGACCATCCTGGCCAGGACTTGATGCTCTACTCTGTGTGTGCAAAAGTCATAACTCTGATCTCCTGGTCCTTCTGTTAGATGGTGGGAAATCTCCTTTGATGTTTTCAGGTGCTTGGGAGGAAAGAGACTTCTCTCTCCTCTGTTCACCTCTCCACAGAGTTTCCAGGAGTGGTTGCTCATGTCTGTGCTGCGGCTCTTTGGCTGAGTGTGTCGTTGATGGTTTATCTGCTGCCGCGCCTCTTTAGCGCTCTACATAAAAGTATGTTGTTGAAGTGAAATGTGTTAGGAATTACATTTTGTGCTTCTGTTTGTCTTTCCATGAGATAAGCAAGCCAAATGTGTCCTACCCTCATAAAAATACCTCCCTGAGTGCTGTGCTGCTCTGCTTTTATCCTTTAGAGAAAAAAGTGTGATAAAACTATCAATATTTAATGTAGAATTTTTGCTCCACTTATCTCTGCTTTACCTGTCATCCCTCCTAGGTTGGTCTCTCCTTTGCCTCATCTGTTTGAGAGTTTTGGTTTAATACTGCTATCTCCATTTCCCTCAGTAAAGACAAGTAGACCACAATGCTGTTTAGGAAGGATGTGCCAGGACCAGTGTATTGGCTTTGCAAGACTAAGCATCAAATGCTCTAAGATATCACAAATGCTTACTTTGGGGTGGACTGTGGTGGGCTTAGATAGCTCACAGTAGTTTTCTCATTATCTGGTGGAGCTGGGGAGAGAAAACATGTGAATTGGCATTTTTTCCCAGATGTGTGCTGTTAGCTGACACCGCCGGAGGTGGGCAGAACTTTGAATAATGCAGAAGCACAGTGAGCGGACCATGTATGAGCAATGACTGCTTGTCTAGCAGCTGGGCTCCTAGGGTTTCATCCGCTGGATCCTGCAGAGCAGTACCTGAAAGCTGTAGCAGGGTGGAGGAGCCTGGCTACTGCTGGTGTGAGGGGCTGTAGCACTGGGAAGTGTGAGGAGCTGAGTGCACTTTATCTCAGTGGCGACCATGGAGCCCATCCTATTGGAAAGTCTTAATTTTCTATAATTAGCAAATTCTTGGCTAATAATTGTCTTTCTTGCTCTTTTTGTGGCCTGACAAGTGGAGCAATGCTAGACATGGTCTGTGAGAGTCAGAGCTGATGGCAGCTTCAGTAGGTTATTAGACTTTGTGGTGGGCAGCTGGTGCTGGCTTTCCCTTGAAGTAACATTAAAAAGAAAAAAGCACAGAGGCCTGTTTAACCCATCCTTTATATGGTACCAGGCAGCAAAAAAACCCCTGGCATAACAGATGTGACATCTCCCATGGCTTGACAGTAAGTTGTAGAGAGCAGTGGTGGAGCAGGAGAGAAGTGCAGAGTGGTTTCCTTGGAGCACAGTGCCCAGAGGAGAAGGTAAAGAGCAAAGGATCTGCTGCTTCTAGTGCTGGGGAACATCCAGAAGTGGCTGGTAGGTTTTTTTCTTCCCTAAGCTCAGTGAGGAGCAGTAGGTCCCCTGTGTATTCCTGTGGAGTGCTTCTGGCCATCCAGGAGCTGGAGGAGGTGAGGAGCCATGGTGCNCCCTAAGCTCAGTGAGGAGCAGTAAGTCCCCTGTGTATTCCTGTGGAGAGACAGCAGGGCAGCTGGATTTGCAAGCCTAGTGCTGCAGCATCCCTCGGAAGATCGGGTTCATGAGGAGAAAATGAATGGGTCCAGACCAAAATGGAGAGCAAAATCCAAGGGTTGAAATAGGCCACGGGCTTTGAGTGCCCAGGCATTGGAAGCATGGGCAGCCTTGGGAGAACAAGCTGCTTTGTTCTGGGGTCACTCTGTCTGTCTCTGAGGGACCAGGGTGGCCATTCACAGCTCTGACGCATTTGAAGGCAGGACAAATGGATGGGCAGTCTGAGGGAGGACCCTCCCCGGTATGTGCTATATTGACTGGAGCCCTTGATTGGCCTGGCCTGGGATTGTTAATGTCATGCCTTTGGAGCCCACTTCTTGGGATCTTTTTGAAGGAGGCTGAGACTCGTAGCCTGACGTGGCATACGTTATGTGGTGCCATATTTCCTGGCCCCATGCTGGGAATGGAGCCCAGCAGTTACCCAGGCAGGGACTGGTGACTGCCCTTGATAAGGGATTTCTCCCTTGTGTTGTAGGGCTGTCCTAGTGGCAGGTAAGGGAGTTTCTCAGGGCTTTGAGGTTGTGGAGGAGAGGCCTGAGGAACAAGTATGCAGCAACAACAAACTTCTGTAAAGGGTACCTTCCTTCCAATTTGGTGGTGCAAGATGATTTTTTAAAGTGAATTTCTGCATAAGGTAATGGCCTTCTCCCTGGAGGGTACATCTAATGGAATGAAAGGGTATCTCTGTCTTGTTTTGGGCGGTGAGAGCTTCCTCGAACCGCTGCCCAGAATACTTGTGAGACACCCTATAATTCAATTAGAAGTACCCTCCAGGGAGCATATAATTATATCATATCTATGAAACATAATGACAGCCCCCTCATATCACATGGTGAGCAACTGTCTGCTGCTGCCCAGAACCTTTCACCGGTAAGGAACTAATCTGCTTAGCACAGATTGAACTCGGCGGTGTACAGTACTTACCCAAATGCTTCTGAAGGGAATCGCTGCCAGCAGAATAAACCTGTTAGCAGCACGTGAGCATCATCACACCCACATCCCTCTTCCCAGCCTTCAGACCACTCCAGCCAGGGCTGCTCACCTCCACCTTTGCCATCTTCTCTAAAGCTTCTGGGGAATTTTAAAGAATGGCAAGTTTCCTTTAAGTCTTTAAACTTGTCATTTTGCCCCTTATTGTGTAGTAATAGCCAGTGATACAGAGTGTGCTGAAAGGATTGAGCTCCTTAGCAAGCAGCGTCCTACCTTTCTGCTGATAGTTTGTAAGATTTTGATACAAGTTGGGATGTTCTGGGAAGAGAAATAATTATACTATTATTTGAAATGCAGACCCCTTGGTGTGAACCACGGCATTGCAGCATCTGAAACGGTTTTAGACTAGAAGTGAGGTACACTGACCACTGTGAAGGGAACTTCCATGGGATATTGTAATTCCAATTAACTCTCACAAGAGGCATCAGTTTAAATCAATCTGCGGAAAGCTGGAGAGGGACGGCGGGGTGGGAGATTGGTGTGACTTTCAAGTGCCTAAAGATATCATGTGGTGGAATTTCCTTACCCACAGTAGAAGTCAGCTGGGAAGCAGTGTTGTCTGCCTCGTGATTGAAAAATACCCCTAGTCCACAGAGGACAGAGGATGGTCTGCCAAGACTGGGCTGCCCCCAGTCCTGCTGTAGTTCAGTAGCCTCCGATGGCTCTCTCAGAAAGTTCATCCACCCACACGAGTAAACCCATCTATCTGTCACAGGATTGTAGTTGCTATGAGTACTGTTGAGTTGCTGTCTGTCAACCTCAAAGTGTCTTTTTGTCCTCAGGTCCCAGAGCTTTGAGGAATATGAGATGGGGGCAGGCAAGGGACCTTTGAGAGATGGTGGAGGCAGTGAATGAGCGAGGTTTGCTCACATTAGGAAGCAGGAGAACGTCATGCTGACCTTGAAGACAATGGATCTGAGTCCCAGTGCACGTCCTTAACTTGTATTTAGGGGGTGAATCACCAAAGGTGGAGCCGAGTTTTGTTTAGATGGCATTCTTCTCTCCTTCGGGACAGTTACATGGGGAATCTCTGGCCATCAGGGCCCTGGTGGGGGTGTGTCCAGGGCTCAGAGGAGCTCTGCTGTGAATTGCCAAGTAATCTGGAATAAGGCATATGGAGAGCATTGTGGTTGGAACGAGAAAAAGAAGTGGATAAGTATTCCTTGCTGAGAACCATGGGGCCTTGGTCTTCTCCCCTAATGTGGGTCTGGGTTTCCTTCTGCAAGGCTGGTACTTCATCCAGGGCTTCTCAGTCAGTGGGGATGTCTTGGAGATGAATTTATCTCCTACTTTCTTCTCCATTAACTGGTAGGAAAGGAAAATTTCTGTCTTGCTGAGGCAAGGCAAGGGAAGGAAGAACTTATTTCTGCTGTCTCTATTCCCCCACGCCTACCCCAGAAAGAAAACTAGCACCTTGGAGCCTACCTGCTTCCACTACCTATTGCCAGTGAATGCTTCAGGTCACACTGGGAGGGCATCTGTTCTTTTTCAGGCAGCAGTGCTGTTGAGTATGGCTTGGAGTGAAGAGAGAAGCATAATTCCTCCCCATGTTCATCTTCTTACTTCTTGGCATCTAGGTATCTGTAATGATGATCCCCAACTCCAAACACTGCAGCAAAGCAAGAGTTTTGGCATGAAAGAAAACGCTGAATCGTTGTTTAAATCCTGGTGGCTCTTGAGCACCATCTCCTCGTCCAGAACAGGAACCTTAGGCAAATGCTTGGGGCAGGTTCTCGCTGGCTGCATTAGAGTTGTGTTTTCACAGCTCTGGAGTAACTCTCGCTGCTCATGTGCATTAGCACAAGGAAATTGTTGTGGTGTAGCACCTTGACTTTCTGTTCCTAGGGAAACCCCTTTTACCAGCTGGCTCATGCTTCACTTGGCCTTAGGAGCAGTTGCATGCTTTTTCTGTAAGAAGGTGGTGGGACAGTAGCACGGCCAAGGCTATCTGACCTCCTGTAGGCAGAGCATGGAGAGTCCCTGAGGAATACTGAGGTAATATTATTTGTTTACCACGGGCAGTCTCTCATAGCAATTAAAGATATTTTGTGTTTTTATTTCTCCTTCTGAATGGAGGGAATCCCAAATTACTCAACAAATTGGACAACAGGATCATTTTATCTACTGATAAAAGGCAAGTGCCCATAGGCCTGCTGTGTTTGGCCTGTGGTCCTGTGAAGCACTGTAGGGCTTATCAGGAAAGGGGATGCCTGTGTTGGGCAGGTTTGGGGGCTGGCACTGTTGGCAGCAGCGTGCCCGTCCCACAAGGAGGGTCGTGCCGCTCTTGGGGAGCATGCATTGAGTGAGGTGTGAGCGCCTGAGTGCTGAGCATTCCTCAGTGCTGGAAGGGTGATCAGAGAGTTTGCGCGGTGCTTGGTTGAAAGCACAGGCTCTGGAGAGCAGGGTGGTTGACACAGCTGGGATGTAGGGACTAGAAACTAGACAGTTTCTTCATCAGGAGCACAGCAGCTGCAGAAATCACAGCCTTCCTTCCTGCACGGCTGCTGAGTAGCACCAGGCACTGGGGGCAAAGCCTCCCTGGGGTGGCCTGTCCAGGCTCACCTCTGAGATTCTTCTGTTGCCATGCCCAGATGGGGCACATTAATCCTCTTTGGGAACAGTGATAGCTTGGTGGGCTTTATGTCATTCTGTGGCACTGCTGACCCTCGTTCCCACAGCCGTCTCCAAGGAGCCCACTTGGATCTGAATGTCAGCTATTGCTGCGAGGCTTCTGCCATTTAAAGCTTCAACCTCTTGCTAACCCCTTAGCAGCTGTGGAACTGTTGGTCTGTTTCTACTTTTTTGCAGCAACTGGGCACAGCATTCCCTCCTCTGTCACATGCACACCACAGCTGTGGTGCGTGGAAGGTGATGCCGCTGTCTCCTCCTGTCATGCTGCCTGTACTGTCCCCAGTAAGGACTTAGACTCTGACGAGCACCTCTGTGAACTGTGGAGACCAGTGTCCCATCCACAAAGGTGTAAGCAACTCACAGCCTGTTTGTTAGGTGATGTCAAGGTGTGTGACATGGGTACGTGCCCATCTCAACTTGTGCAATAAGCCCTTATTTACCCAAGCCTTTCTTCAGAGACCTTTTAGGTCCTTTAGCAACTTTAAATTGCTTTTAGCCATGACCAAACTGAGAACCTACAGGGAAAAGCTCTTTTTACAGTGAAGGGCAACCAACTGGTAGTGGATATATGCTAGATTGTGCTCTTTATAGGTGCAGAAGGTGACTGGGAACGGTCAGCGTGAATTTACCATAGCAGATCATTCCTGACCAACCTGATGGCTTTCTGTGGTGAGATGCCTGAGATGGTGGAGAGAGCAATGGGTGACATTTACCTTGGTTTTTGGTTTTTGACATGTTCTCCCTTAACATCATAATAACCACACTGGGAAGATACAGCCTTGATAGGTGACTCCAAGATGGATTAGAAGGCTGGCTGGTGTGTCAGACTGAAAAGGTAGTGGTCAGTGCTCTGAGATTTAATGGGTAGCCAGTTCCTAGTCACAACCTTGAGAAGTCAGCATAAGAACTGAACAGTTCAGTATCTTGATTCATGCCAGGGATGATGGGGTAACATGCAGCCCTGTCCCAGTGAGCCCATGTGCCAGTGGTCCAAGGGAAAGGTTGGTATGCTGGAGTGTGGGTTGCTGGCTGAATGGTTTGAGGTACAGAAGAAAGGGGCCAATGTGCCTTGGGAAGTTGGGAGAGAGAAATGCAGGTCCTGTGCCTGGGATGGCATCAGCCACTGCCCTGGTGCAGGCTGGGGGCTGGCTGGAAAGGGCTCTTCAGGGAAGGAGCTGTGCTGCAGGGAGAAACTGCTCAGTTCAAAGCGAATCGAGATTGAAGCAGTGCATCGATTTATCAGTGACATATAATTAACCATCCATCAGTGAACTATACAAGAAGGATCAATATCAGCAGCACAGTAAAGAAACCACAGTACTGGACACGCATGCAATGCTGATATTCAACTACAAATTCCCAAGAGTCCTTCTGTAGCTGAGCCCCAGAAGTTATACTCACACACACAGTTATGTGCCTCCATGGTGTTCCTGTCTCAATGGCAGTTGCTGCCCAGGGTGAGCCCCGTGAGACCCCACAGACCTGGTGGTCCCTGTGGACATCAGTCAGCAGCATAGCATGTCTGAAATATTATCCTGAGTCATCACTGCTACTGGCTTGGCATTTTGCAGGCAGTGACAGAGGTTTATTCCCTGTAAAAGATGGAAGCATCTCTGATGCTCATTGGGATGTCAAGGAAAGGTCTCCCCATGCTGCCCACCTTCTCCCCTGCTCTGGGGAATGTCCAGGCAAAGCTGTTGGGCTTGAATTTCCCACCCAATGCCCGTTTTGTGACTTTCTCCCATCTGAAGTAGGTGAATGCTCTTAGATGCTGACCAGTTGAGGTGCTGATTATTAGACACATAGCAGAGCTCCTGGGGAGAGCACAGCCCTGCAATAGCAGCTTATATCCCAGTCTGGCCAGTGTCCTCCTTGCAGAACCCCTGGGTTAGAGGGTGTCCCTTTGCATGATACACGTGTTCCGTGCTCACTGTGTTACTCATTTTCCATCGGGCCAGGTGTACACAGGCATTGCTGGCTGCTGGAAATGGCTGAGGACATGCAGCAACACAGTCTCCTGGTGATCTCTTGCTTTGACCTTTAGGTGGTATTTCTAAATGTTACGTGTCTAGCACACACTGAAATTGTGGGGCAGAAGCAAGTGCCCCCGGTCTACGCTGTGTGTGAAACTGGCTGGAGACCAGCAGTGGACACCCCAGAGCAGGCTTCTCTTCCAGACACCAGCATTGCAGCAGGTTTGGCAGAAAGGGATGAAAAGCGGGAGAAGCTTTCCAGAAATAATAGTTAATAAAGAGGCTAAAGACAAGGAGGGAAGAAGCACTATCTTCTTGGGATCTCAGATAACATGTATTTCATGTGAAGTACACAACAGCCAGCCTGGCTGGCTTTGAACCCTGATGTCTGTTTGAATTTATTCTTTTTTTTTACTGCTAACATTCAGTTTTAAATAGAGTGGTCCTCTGAGGGCCTGAGATCAAGCCTCTCAAATGTAATAGAAAGACTCCTGCAGTCAGAGCAGGTGGAGGGAGTGGCATTAACCATCTCTTTGCTGGTATTTGCTGTTTTGTTGGCAAGTTACTTCCATGTCATTTGGACTTGATCGGTTGGAAGAGCACAAGCCATGCGGTCATGACAGCTTATTTAAAGCTTTCCTTCTCAGGCAGTCCAGGTGTCCCTAGATGGCTGTGTGCCATGAGGACATGTCAGTAAATAGCCATGAAATTGGGCTATTTTCACAAGATTTTAACCAAGGTCTGCCAGGACTGGAGTGCAAGTAGGCACTGAAATATTTAAGTCCCCTGTGGAGTGAAAGGGCTTTATTTTCCTGGCTCAAAGGGTGTGGAGATTTCACAGGCCCAGAAGAGCAGTCTGTGAAATATTCTTTGAGAAACTCATTTTTTGGTAGTGTTTCTTTGTGAGAAATGGAATAAAAGGGCAGTTCAGACTCTTTTGACTTCCTAGCATTTTTGTTCCTTGTGGTGACTTGGAAGCACAACAGGAAGCAATGAGAAAATGCAGTAATTCCTACTATTAGGGGGCCTTTCCTACAATTGTTCCTGCTCTCCCTGGATTTCAGTCAGAGCAGGAATTTGGCTTTTCCTTTGGCATTATTGACCTGGGTGGAGATTGGGAAATTTTCTCTAAAGCAACTTTGGTTATTGGAAGGGTTAAATCTCAGTGATTTGTGTTGAAAATGTGATATAAGAGATTAGATCTAGAATCCCATTTTGCTGGTGCACTGATAACAGGATCTTATCAGCCTGCCACTTTTCTTTGATTACTAACACTTGCTACTGCAGAAACTGAGAGGGAGAGATGGGAAGCGGCTATTGATTGGCAATCAATACGGACTGAGGTGCTTTCATCAGCCCCAGGGAAGGTGGCACGTTCACCTGCTAACTACAGCCTGCAAATCCCAGAGGGGATGCTCTGGCATGGCATAGTAGCATGTTGTACTATCAAACCAATCCTTTAAGGGGTCAGTCTTGAAATCAGTACTTTTTGGCACTGTCCCTGTGTAAGCTGTGCCATCCAGTGACAGAGTCACTCATGCTCCAGCCTAAGGTTAGGAGCATTGACTGAATTCATCAAACATGCCCTGAGAGGATGCAAAACAACTGGATATTGTACAGTGGGGCTGACTGTGATGACTGTTTGAATACTGATTCTTCATTAAACAATAGGGGCTTGTGCAGTTGGGAATAGGACCAAGCCTCCATTTTTCTCGATGGAAGCCAGATGGAGTGTCATAATCTTTTTACTCTCTCTTTTTCTCTGTGTATGTGTCTATGCGCCTTTTATCTTCTTCTCTAACCCTCCATTTCTCAATCCATGTGTGTTTTTACCTCCAAGTGCACCTCACGCTGAGAACATCCTACATAATGTTGGTGTTACCTCCAGTAATGAACTTTAAGATACTAGAAAGGGCAGTCTCTTGCACAGGCACATGTGTCCAGCATGCTGTGGTGGATACAGACTGGGCTGCAGATGGTCCCTAGTTCCTGGTGACGGGGAGCCAGAATACAGAGAGGAGGCCATCTCATTCCCTTCTGCTTGCTCTGACTTGATGCTGGCCAGGGCCAAGGTACCTCGTGCCATTGCTAGTTATCCGTACAGAGCACGGAGTGCTGCACCCTGATGCAGGACCATTATGGCAAACAGGGACATTGCCAGGCCCAGATAAATGGTGTTTAATGTTCTGTACACGTAAGCAGGACAGACGTTTGATGGCACTTTTGGCATCAGGCAGGGAACATGACTTTGTTCCGTGTGAAATGGAGACTTTGGACACAGCTTATTTCTGATATAGAGGTTCATGAACACTGTGTGTTGCAGCCATCCTGCTTGGCTTCTCCTTAGGCTACCTTTTCACTGTTAGCATGACTTTTGTTGTGTAGTAAACTGCATGGAGCTGAGCATGGCTACTCTGTGCCCCAGGAACCCACACCTGTGCAGGCTGCCTGAGGTGGGAGCTGGGGCAGGAGGCTTGCTACGGAAATCTGCAGGGGTGCACCTCTGTCCCACATGGCCTCCTGAGTGCAGTTGTCCAGGGCGAGGATATGGCATGTCCAGTGAAAGGTGTTTGTGTGTGAAAGCCTTCCCTGGGATGAAGAGAGACACCCTTTATCTCATGCACTCTCCATTTAAACCCAAGAGAGGTGATTTAGAAAAAATCTAGTTAAGAGAGTGTCCCATTTGTGTGATTAAGTCCTGGAAGGCAATAATGCCAAGCAGAACATTAATTCTGCCCCCAGTGTGTGTCATTATAAAATGATATTTAATGACACAATGACAAACTGTTTATCTGTAATCAAATGTACCCTCAGTGTCTTCTACATGCAGAGTTTCATATGTGAAACATCTCGTTGGTTTTTTGCAGTCCACCATACTCTCACCAGATTAATTATCCTGATTCTGCCATGTGCAGCTGAATTGACCTGTTCCTAATTCTCCCTTAATTTTTACTGAGTCACTGGTATACATTAGAAGATGCTCCCTTCACATATGAGCATTACTGGTGTAAACCAGGCAAAATAAAATAAGGATTTTGTCCCTCATATAGGGGTTGTCATCCTTTCTTAATTTTTGCTGCCTTCAAAATATTCTAGGGGGATATATGAGCCCCTTTAGAGACATCTGACTTTGTCTTAAAGAATACAGCAATCTTGTTTATTCCAGTAACCTTTTGTGAATCCCTCAGGAGCAGTCCCCAGTCTGCCATCAAAATGGCAGGCTGAAAGCCACTGCTCGAAGCCTTTTAGGCAAAAATTTCCTTCCAAGTCAATGGCTGTGTATTATGCCATTCACTGTCCATTAGCACTTTGCTTTGGAGGGTGAAACAGTTAACTTCTGAGCTATTTTAGCTGCAAAACTTTGGTGGCCTAAATAAGCCTGCAGCGGTTCTCTCATTATGTGTTGTTATATTTAATTTCTAGTATGTTGTGTAAGAGTAGTGTACTAAGCTCTTTTCTCATTAGGGACTCTGAGAAGTTTGGTCTGTAATACACAGAGATGTGCTGTACTGAGCAGTATTGCACTGACTGATAGATTGTGGCTTCATGGGATTTAAATAATGAGATGTGGCTATGTTGTTGATGTCTGCGCTGTGTGTGAAGATTAAGAATTACTTTTGGGAAAGCACCTCTGTCATGCCAGGGGACAAAAAAATAATTCAGCTATCACAGTGTTCTCCTTGATATTGCCCCTTAATTTGGTTGATGTAGTACGTGTGCCAGAACGCTGCTGAGCTAAGGCCGCAGACTCAAGCTTCACTTTCCGTAGCAAAACCAAATTATGCTTTTTAGTGGGGATCTTTTTTTTTCAAATGGCCAAGTACAGACATCTTTCTCTTGATTTACTGTTGCAATCAAGAAACA
Source organism: Atrichornis clamosus (assembly GCA_013400975.1). NCBI lineage: Eukaryota > Metazoa > Chordata > Aves > Passeriformes > Menuridae > Atrichornis > Atrichornis clamosus. The sequence continues at coordinate 75,611 of WBMZ01004612.1, read as the reverse complement.
AGCGCTTATCTTGGCACTACAAAATAATAAAGTAACATTCAAATGATAGTGATAGGTTGGCATTTAGAAATGTTCTGTGCTGACCAGAGCTGGTGGGGTAGAGCATGGCTGCAGTGGTTAATAGCTATTTAAACACCCTCTGGCTGTACCTGTATGTGTGGAGGGGTTGAGCACAAGCTGTGGCGATGCTGCTCTCCAGGAAGCATGTGGTGGCTCTGTAGAGATGGTGATATGACCAGTGACTGCGGAAAACTTTGGAAAGGAATGAAACCACGGCATGGTGGTTCTGGTGCCTAGGTTGGTGGCAGACTCGAGTCTCTCAAAACCAGGCTGAACCAGTTCCAGTTTTATTGATTGGGGGTTTGTCTGCAGACATTAGTTAAAGTCTGGTAACTCCTTGTGTGGGTGAGCTCATTCTCAGGACCTTACTCTAGCTTAATTGCCTTTACAGGAAGATTAAGCTAAACTGAACTGAGGTCATATTGCTTCAGAGCATGAGCATCCACACAGGGCCTTCTCATGCCTTAACTTCCCATTCCTAATTAATTCAGCTTAATTTTCCAGAGCATCCCCAGGCAGACAAGGCCTTCCCAGTGTTGCTAGATTATATTTTTCTTACATGGTATCTGAGGCATGTGTCCCTCCTCATGCTAAATGCTGAAGATGGGGATAGAAGACAGGCTGTGTAGGTCTTCAGTCCTCAATGAAACCAGCAAAGGCCACTTGGAAACTCTATCTAGGACTGTGCCATCATAATGTGGCACCCAGAAGCACTCCCAGGCTCTGGCAACAGTGCAGCTCCATGGCAGTGCTGGCTGTGGAGCACCCAGTACAGGCACAGCTTGGATTTTGGATTTCAGCCTGACAGAATTCTGTTGTGCTGCACTCCCAACAGCCAGTGGGGCAATATCCACCTTTGCTACCAAAAAGAGAAATCACACCTTTGTTACGGCTTCGTTTGCCTTAACTGAGTAGACTAGGATTGGATTAGACATAATTTCTGCTGGGATTTTTTCCCAGTGGTGATACAGCTGAGCATCTTTTCCCATTCTGGCCATATTTAACAGCCTTATATGATGAAGCTGTAAGTGGTGTAGTTTAGGAAGCATCTGCTCAGTTACTGGTAGTCCTTGCAGCAAAATGGTGAAATGGTGTATGACGGGCATGTAGTTCAGCCCAGGGCCAAGGTTCCCAGTTTAACATAAAGACTGTGCAGTGGTGGTTTGACTGGCCAGATTTGGTGAGCTGGGAGCACTTGCAGGGCAGCTGAGGCAGCTGCAAGCAAGAAAGTCTGTTTCAATCTGTTGCTGTAATGCCTGTGGCTACTTTAGGTCTGTCTGGCTGATTCCCTTTTTGAACCATTTCTTTGTAACATGTAAGATGGGGAAACTGTCTCCTTCTCCTGGACCTGCATCTACTTTGCTGTGCAGCTGTGGGGAAGCTGTATTACTGCTCTGTGCCTCAGTTTCCCCACATGGAAAATGGGGACAGTGTAGCAGCCATTACCTTTCCTAATGCTGCAATATCATGGAAAGTCTCTTGCCCTGTGTCCTCTCCCTGCTTCCTGCACCACTCTTCTTCAGGGAGGCCCAGGACTGAGCATCTCTGCCCTGAGGGGACATGTGAGAAGGGTCGGAGTGATTTTGAGGAAGACTGGAACTGAATCAGAAGAGCTGTGGGTAGGGGTGAAGCTAAAGACATCTGTCCTGCACTGGGTGCCAGAATAGCAGGACACTGGCTTCAGCAGAGCTCTGTGTAGGATCAAGTCCTTACATATATCCAATGGCATGGACTGCAATCAGAGGAGTGCAGAACTAGAAATTATGTCAGACAGGGCATCTTCAGCGTCATAGCCTCCACTGGACAGAGTATCTCTTCCTTCTGAGGTCCAAATATGTTTTTCAAGTACATTAATTGAACTACACATTAGCTCACAGCTTAGCATCTTTCAGTAGTGATGGAGGAAACTATCACTTGGCATTGGGCTGAATGGAGTGAAATCAGCTGCAGCATTGCAGCCCTGGGTCTAATGTACTTATTATATGTTAAGCATAGAAGAACATATTCTTTCAGATGGAAGGAAAGATCTTTTAAATTTTACTTTCAGGCTACTGCCTGCTTAGCAATCTCAATACTGTATTTCTTAAAGAAACAAGAACTATCTAAATGTTTCTACCCATGTTATAGAACTCACTGTGTGTAATCAGAGCTACTTATCATTTGGATAAAGTCGTGTGCTACTGGGAGGATCTGTACTTTCCCCAGTCTCTTGATATAGATGCTGCCCAGCTTGGACATGTCCACAGCTGTGAAGTGTCCCTTGGTAACCGGAGTAAAGTTAATGGACTTGTTGGAAGATGCAAGGAAAGAAGAATAGCCTTTTCTTCAGATGGAGGCTTGATCAGTAGGAGCATTTCTTTGCTGAAGTGCCACATTTTTATTTTGTTAAAAAGAAAGCTAGATGGGATAAACAGGGTGGCAACTTGAAACCTTAAGAAAAACCCCAAAAGGTTTGGTTTGAATTCCCCCTTGGTCGAGAGGGGTCCTACTCCAGCCTGCTGGAGAAGGGATGGCCCCTGAGATCGGCCTCTTCCCCATGAGGTGCTGGGAGAGTGGTAGGGAATGGTACCCTGGCTCCTCCAGGCTTGGTGGCATTCGCTCTGCGGTGGTGTGCTTTTCCCGCTGCAGATGGGCTCCGTGCCTGTGGGAGAACTGTTGGCACGATGCAGACTGCGTGCCATGGTGCGCTTCCGGAGCTGTGCTGCAGACAGATACACAGGGCACGTGACGGATACGGGACTTAATAATGATCTCTTCCCTTCTTCTACCAGCTTCTCAGCTTTAAAGTTTTCCAAGGCCTGGTCTTCTCTGTGTGAATCACTTCTGTTTGTGCAGGCAGCATGGGTAAACTATTCTCGGTCCTCCACAAACAGGAGAGTCATGGGAAAACCGACTGGGATGTCTTCTGGCTTGTCTGTCAGCACCAGGCTTTCCTGTATAATTACAAGGTCTTTATTACCAGGGAAAGCAGACAAGGTCATGTCTGACTCTCAGATCCTAGGCTGGGTTTGCAGAGTTAAAAATAAATAAATAAAAATGGTAATCTTTTGCCTTGAAAACTGAGCCTATTTCATATGGGAACCATTGAAGGGGAAAACCCAAACAAACAAACAAATACCAGCAACAACAACAACAACAAAATTAGAGTCCCTCTGATATTGATCATACTCTGGGGAGCTAAATGTGTCTCCCACTAACCCTCTAATATTTTAAGCATCTAATTAGTAAAGCCAGGCAGTTATGAAGGAGACCAGCAGTCACCTCTGGGCCTGACACCTGTGACTTGCCGGCAGTGTTTGCAAGGTCACTCCTTTCCTATCCTTCCCACCCCCAAACCTGACATAGTAGGGAGCATCTACCATCCATTTCCCCCTGCCAGAGAGTGACAGGAAAGGTGCGCTGGGAAGATGAGAAGCATGACTGGTGGCAGCATAGGTGTGCTGAATTATTGCTATTGCGTGGGGAGCGGAGATTTGCTCTTGGGATGTTGGACTCTAAATCATCCATCTCTTTCTTTTAAAGGTGAATTGAAGAGTTTTGCGTGGGGGAAAGAAGTAGCAAACTATTTAAGAGCACGGTGAGCTTTGCACACAGATACATTTAGTTATTGAAAATGAGAACTGAAAATCACTTCCTCCTTTATTTACCTTTGCTTTTTGATTGTTCCTTTTGTCTAGCCAACAGTACCAAATAAGTCAGTGTTGGAAGGGGTGAGAGTATTACTGTGTTGGGTTTTCCAAGGTACTGTCTGCTACCTCCTGTTCTCTTGAAATGCAGTGGTCCTGGAGTTAAGTCGCTGTTTTATCTTGAGATCATTGAGATGGGCTGGGGGGCTGGTCAGCACAACCCCAGTGTGCACCCTTAGACACACTTCATCTAGAGTCCTTCAGGAGGTACTAGTTGGTTACATGTTTCTGTGTTGTCAGAAAATGCAGGGGTGAATGCATACCTGCATCTCAGGCAAAATTTGGGATGCAGAATAGCTCTTTTTTGCCAAGACTTGTGTGTTGTCTTACTGTGTAGAAATCCAGGCTTGAGTTAAAAGTAATTTCAGAGTAACTGGTGGATAACCTCAGGGAACATCTGTTTCTGTGAATGTGAAAATCTCAAACAGTAAAAGGATTCTTTAAACTATCCCACTCCTGGTGTGATGCCCTGCTGTGGAGCCACCTGCCCTGGGTCAGGAGGCAGCAGGCCAGGAGTCTGCCTTACAGCCTCCATAAAAGCAGCAGCTTTGCTCTTCAGTGGCACCTTCTAGCATTCCTAACAGATCTTGCATCCAGTTTTGCCGATGAAACTAAGGCAAAAAGGCAGTTTTGTGAAGTTAAACCATGAAACTCTGTGGAGGTGAAGAACAGGACTGAAGCCTTCAGAGCCACCAGGGCTTTTCTCTGCTATACTACTCTCCCTTCTTCTTCCTCCTGAAGGAATACATTTTCTCTTTCCATCTTTCCTTCTCAGGCGTAAAAGTTTCTCTCCCTTCTCCTTAGATGCAAAAGCACAGCCCTCAATGTGACATTACACCACACATGGCATCTGTTCAGGGAGAAGGTTGGTGGATGTCAGCCTGGCTATGAGGAGCCAGTCTGGGTGCTGAGGGTGATGGAAACCTGTGTGGGGAGTGTTTCCCAGGGAATTTCAGACTGCCAGTGCGTAGGTCCCCATGTGGGAGCGTGTGGACCTGAAGGGGCTTTGGAGAGGAAGGCAATGAACTGCAAGCCCTGCATGGTGCCTGCCACAAGCCAGGGAGACCTGATCTCGTGTCCCATGTACCTGAGGGCCTCAGTAAGAAACCTTGGGAGCTGGGAAGAAGGGACTGGAGTTTGTAGGAGCAGAGGTGAGTGGAAGACTGCTGCAGAGGAGTCTCCATCCAGAGATCTGCCTGCAGCAGTGCAAGGCACGTGGTGATGTGGGAACCGTTCAGACCCTCAGAGCCACCCTGCACTGGGAGAACAGGCAGTGCTGTGCCATAGGTGAAGTGCCTTGGTAGGAAGGAGTGAGTGAAGTTTTGGGACCAGAGCCATGGTTTTCACCATGGCCTGGGCCTGAGGTGCAGTGATGGGAATAGGAGAGTGGGAGTGCTCTCACATGGCTGCTTCTTGGCTCCCCTTCTTGAGCATCTCCCTTCCCATCTGGTTTCTCTTCCACTCAGGGGCTTTAAAAGCCCAGAGCCCAGTACTCCCTTCTGTTTGAATTATCTCTCCTAGCCTTCTGCTGGGATATCACGAGCGTGGGCTGACATTTCCCTTTCCAGTGGATGAATTGCTTGCTGCTGTTTGGTGTGGTCTCTCCCAGAGATCAGCATCCCCCCAAGAGCCTGCTTGGGTTTTAATGAAGCACTGCCTGCCTTGGAGACTCCCCCAGAGCTTTCCGTCTCTTTTGTTTTTATTGCTGTAATAAATCTTCCCAGATTTCTCTAGCTGCAAGGGTGGGAGGGTTGAAGAGGGGAGGTTTCCTGCCTAGTGCATTGCAAGCTTTTACTGACTGCCAGAAGTAGCAGTAAATCTGAAGTGGGAGGTGGGCTGGCATCGATGAGCTGAGCACTGAGTCCCCAGTGGGGATCCAGCACAGTCCCCATGGGATCACTGCTGCTCCACGGTCCCCACCGGCACACAGAGCTCAGCTTCAGGATGGAGCTGGGCTTACAGCTGTGGTGCAGCCGAGCAAGGCAGGTCATCCACTTCTCCAGGGCTCGGGTCAGTGTGTCTTTGCAGGTCTTCTGGGAGTGATATAAATCTAGGAGTGTCTGCAGCAATCTGGGAGTGATAAAAATCAGACCAAAAAACCCCCTACCCTAAAGTGTCCTGACTGGCATTGATGGAATGCTTGTCCACCTGGCTTCCAGGAGGTTAGCAGCTAGTTGTGTCATTTTAGCCAATTTTTTTTTTCCTAAAATCTATAGCCCCAAAGCCCAAATTATCTTTGTTTTTAGGATTACTTACTTTTTTTCCTGTTAAAAATTTTTCTCTGTGTTTCTCGAAAGCATTGTCAAGGACTGGCACTGGGGAATTTGTATTGCCTGGAGGAGGTGACTGCCAGTGCTGCTGAGAGGGTCTCCCGGATTTCCTCACTGAGATTCCTGCCCTTGGGCACCAGTACTTCCAGCAGCCTGGAGAGGGGACTGTCATGGCTGGAGCAAAGTCAGCAGCATCAGTGTGTCCTGGAAGGGTGAGGGCTGTCTCTCTGAGAGCATGGCAGGGTGCAGGCTGGGCAGCTGGAGGGGTGGGAGAGAGGGAATGCTGAGTTATGTGTTGGTCTGCACTGTGCCTCTCCTCCTGCACCACACCTGGAGCAAAGGCCCTGGATAATGCATTTTCCAGAAAGCATTAACACAGTCAGACCTCGGGGTTATCATGTGGATGTGAGCTCTGTGCATAGGTGTCAACAGTCCTTCCCAGCAGGCTGCGGAGAGAGCACACTGTATTCTCTAGTAAGTAAGTATTTAAGACCCACTGAAACATTGTAACTAGTATTTTAAATACTTAAAAGTAGCTTTTTTCAGGAAAAGTTGTTAGGCTAAATGTACTGCAGCTCTCTGTGCAGATCTTCCCACTCCGTCAGGTGTATAAGCCAGGCGGCAGGATAACAGTTGCATTTCTTAACCTTAGCACACACAAACATAATTACACACTCGTGTAATTTTGTTTCAAGAGATGCTTTCTCAGACTTGATAAATACAGGATAGGGGATATGTGTCACCTGGATTCCTCTAGGCTGGGAAGAATGAGTGTCTCATCTCTCTTTTTTGTCACGGCCCATTAGAACTGTGTCAACGAGGTGAAGTCCAAGGATCCCTACAGCTAGCAACGTTCTGCTGTTTGGGTAAGGCTAGGGTACTGTCCTTGGTTGCTGGTAAATCACAAAACCTCAAATCTGCAGTCCAGGTCAGACAAGTAATAGAGAGGCCTTCCTGTAAGAGATCCTTTCTTTGGATTTCTCAATGCATGTAATTTCCCACCCAGCCCATCCCCCTTAAGTCCAGCAGGTTAGGTGAGAATCTCCAGCTCTCTGCTTCTGTGATCTCTTTGCTGCTCTCTTTTAAAGGCAGCAAGAATCACAGCTCAGTGTGATGACAGAAGTGGTTGTGGCCCCTCTAGCAATGACAGTCACTTCTTCCTCTGATGTCATTCAAATGAGCTTTAGAGGCAAAATGTAACTCTAGCAAAGGGTCTGTTAAGCTAGAAAGCCCAGAAAGGTATTGATGTGGCTTGTATCTCATCCTTCTGGCTTTAATGTCCTTTAATTACCACCCTAAGGAACCCTTCAGAATGTGGCTCTGCACCCATAGCAGAGCATCCTTGCAGTCTGCACCTTCATCCTTGGACAAGAAAGATGCACACAGAGGTCTGTGTCCTCTCCCTGTGCTGCTCTCATTTCTTCTCCCCTATAGATAAATGCTGGAGTATGAAGCCTGTATGCAGGCTCTACACCTAGAAGGGATGTTCCTGTCTTTCTTGTGAAATTTGGATACTTCTTATAGCAATTCAGCTAGAAGCAAGACTATCTTTTCAAATTAGATTTCAGCACACTGACTGAATTTCTAGTCAGGATCTGGCAGTTTGTTGGCAAGAGAACATGAAAAGAAATAGGGGGGAAGTTTAAAAAACGTCAGATTCTTAATGATGTTTCTAAAACTGGTGATGCTACAAAAATGGACATGGATCTCAACTCTGTAAAACCAATTCTCACATCCTTAATTCATAGTCTGTCTCGCCCGAACGGTGGGGCCAAATGTCCCGGCAGGGCAGGTGATTGATAGCTTCTTTACCACAGTGCAGGCAGTGTAGTGCTCTGGCATTCTGAGGTCAAACTGGGTAAGCAAAGGGCTTTTTCGTCTCCCAGCTAGCCAGCTCCCAAATTAGCCTTGTTGCTCATCCTTTGTTGGCTCTGGTATTTATAGAGGAAAATACCACTGCTCTGCTCCTGTAGTTTGCCATCAGTAGTCACCATTAATGCCTGCTTTACCTTGGAAAAGATTTCTTGCTTCCCTGCTGCCAGCCTGCTCCCCAGCGATGGCAGTCAGTGCAGTGCCCTGTCTTGCCGGGGAGGGTGGACAGGCAACTAGACAGCTCTTGGTAAATTCCCTCTGGAGAAGCAGCTCAGTTTGTAGAGTGTTACAAGAATGGCCAACAGTTTACAAATTCAAGGGATCATTCCTCTGAAGTGAGGAGTATCTGTCTTTTTCTGTCCCAGCTAAGCACAATGACTGCTGGTTGCTCAGCTGAGAGCACTGGCATAACATGGCCATCTGAAAAAAAGGTGCAACATCATCTCAGCCTAAGGCAGAGCCACTTGCACCTGTGTATTTTCTGACAGATATTTTTCCAGCCTGTTCTTGAAAATCTTTGGTACAGAGGCATCTACAATACCCCCTAGGACTTCACTATCCTAACACATTGAAAAGAGATTTCTGATTTTTAAGTTAAGTTGGTCTTGCTCCAAATTCCACCTTATATTGTTTATTCTATCAGGGACATGAAAAATGCATTTTTCCCAGATCTTTTCTTTCCTTAATTCTTTCTGATTAAGTGTTTTACATCTTTGCAAGCTGTGCCTGAAAGTTGCACTTCCTCTCTCATGTTTTCCTCCTCTGTATGGTAATCCCAGTTCTCTTAACCTTTCCTCAAATATACCAGCTCTATTTAACATCCAACTGTTCTCCTTGCTTTTCCATGGACTTCTTCCATTTGGTGTATGTCTCTCTGGAGGTACAGACCCTGGGCTGGATCTGTACTCCAGCTGAAGTTTTTTAAGTTCTAGTTAGCATGGAGAGGTGGATTTGGTCCCAGGATAGCTGGTCTATGTCTATCTCTGCCACCTTCTGTAGGTCCTGACAGCCCGTGCTATTAGGTCGTTTTTTCCAAGCCTTGTTTTTGCCTTCTTTCCTAGCCAATTAAAAGTGGGTCTCATCTATCTCTGTAATTAGCACTGTGGTCAGCAAAACTTGCCCTGTTTGATGAGACTGAAGACATACCTGCTGTGGCTCCTCTTGCTGCTCTCACCACTCCCTCTCAGCTTTGTGCCACTGTAATTCCTCCTCGTCCTCTTTTAACGCTCTCCAGGACATCTGCTTTCCTGCCTCTGCTGGGGTGCACTGGCTGCTGAGCACAAGCCCCTGGGCCTAGGGACTATTTACTTCACACCCTGCCTATGAGAAAGTGGCTGTTTATCATATTTTATAATCCACGCTCTGTTATGAAGCTGTCGGAGTTCCATCTGTCCTTATAAACCTCAATCCAGCCTTAAAGGGTGGGGTGGCGTGAGAAGCAGAAAAGTCCTTGACGCTGTGTGAACTCTGCTCAGAAGGAGTGAAAACATTCCTGTGTTACCAATTTTCAGCACAAATCCAAAACATAGCCCCATACTAGCTACCGTGAAGAAAGTTAACTCTATCCCTGCCAAAACCAGCACAACTTCCTATTGCATCTTAGTTGTCTCTGTGACCCTTCTGGCTGTGGGAGAAATTCCTTCTCTAGTGCCTGTCTAGCTCTCTAAATTTATTGAAGAACCATGAAGTCTGTAACATTCTAAAAATATTCTTTTTCATATCTAGATAATATTTTGAAATATACTGCTCGTCTGGGGCAGACATCTTAATCCTATTTTTGGAAGGTCATTGGCTAATTAAGAAGCCTCCTGGTGTGTCTGAGGGGACACCGTATTCCTACTGAGCCTTAGTTTGAAGATGAAGAAAGGAGAGAGTTATGCTCTTCCCTGGACAGAGGACAAGTGGGAGATTATCAGACAGGATATGCCTTCCACTGCTGTCACATGTGCTGTCTTGGCACAGGTCCCCTTACAGACCCAGGAGACCTCGAGGTGGGATTTGCACATTCACAACACTCTTCTCCCAAGCCAAGATGACAGGGATGATGGGAGACACTGTGGTGCCCTGTGTGTTTGTGGAGCTGTTGGTGACTTCCCACACAGGGGTGGTGCTGGTACTTCACTCAGCCACGCTCACATGGGTTGGCAGGGTCTGTCCCCTTCTACAGCCTCCCCTTGCTGTGAAATCTCATCCATTCATATAAGATGCGCTGATGCCTGTGTCAACAGCTCATGGAATCAAAGGAGTTTGTCCCCACGCCAGCAGTACCCAACAGAGGTGTCTGTAAGGCCAGGCCAGCATCATCTATCTTCTTTTTCTGTGTCTTGCCTCCGAGTGTAACATAGGCACGTGTGATGCTCCCTTCAGTGAACAGCACAAGGCAAATCCTTAAATTCTTATGGGTTTCATCCCTTACTATTCCCTCCTCCTACTTTTCCTTTCACTCTCTGTCTCACCCTTGCTTGTCCATGTCCATGAACGTTTTAGAGTTAGCTTAGGGAAGGCGGCTGAATTCCCACCTCTTATTTAGCTGTGTGGGTCTTCGGAGAACTCAGATAGGGATGCCAGCCCTTAGCCACATCCTCCATCCCCAAAAAGCTGTGCGCAGGCAGAGTGCCTGGAGAAGCAGATATGACTGATCTGTTCCAAAAATCCTTTGAGCTGCCAAGAGTTGCCAAAATCCTACAAGGAAAGGAGCAAGAGTTTCTTTTCTTCCCACCTGACTGGGCTGGTGGCACTGGGTATTTCTTGGAGGAGGCTTCTGGTGCCAAATCCAAATTCAGTATCGTACAACACCAGTAAGCAGTCAGTTGAAGAGACACTGAGATAATTGGAAAGAGACTGGAGAGAGCATTGGGGCCTTGAGGAGAGGAGCTAGGGAGAAGATACTTTTTTCCCAAACCAAATGTGTTAGATCAGTCTGTGGATCTGTTTGGGAACTGGAGGTAGCCCAAGGAAAAAGACTAGTGAAAAAGGATGGGAAGGAGGGAATAGGTGGATATGGTCTGTCAGACAATGCCATCAGGGTAGTAAAGCCATGACAGATGGGGCTGCAGCAGGAAGAGACAACACGAACTCTGCTGCAGCCTCGTGTTTGGTAAGAGCTTCTCCTCCAGTGCACAAGGCTTTTTGCTCCCATTTGTGAACAATGTTTCTATGAATTAGACATTTCTCTGAATAAGAATAGCACCACCAGTTGTACAAATTAGGATGAAAGGAGTCCTCAAGCTTTCAGACAGGAGCTGAATGCCTGCCAGGGCCAGGAGAAAGCAAAGACTGTTTAGAGACCTCTGATACAGGTTTTTGTGCCGCAGGCACCATGCCCAAACCAGCTGGAGTTGGGCACTGCCGGGATGTTTAAGTGGATCAAACGGGTCACCTGCTTGATGTGGCAGACGTCTGCTATTCAGTTGTGGGAAGTAGGGTAAGGGCAGGGTCTGTCTAGCACTCTCTGGGAAGTAAGGAATTCCAGCTGGCTTTTGCTCTTGGAAAAGCAGGCACAGCTGTTAGTTACAACTGCAGGTGAAGAAGTAGAGGGATTGCCTGGGATACCTTCACTTTCTGCCTTTTTGAAGATCTCAGGAGGTGCTTCTAGGAGACTACCTCAGCAGCAAGTATCAGGCAGAGAACTCAGAATTGTTCCCACCCCTCTCAGACATAGGGAACTGCACAAAACTTTGCTGTGGATATATATACAGGGTCACTTCCACAATTATCTTCTAAAAGGTAACTCTTGGATCTTGGTGAAATGTTTACTTTACACAGCATTTCTAGCATTAGTTATTTTTAACCGTATATCTTTGATACACTCAGCATGTCTGAAGCTTGCTTTTCTTTTCTGGGATGTCACAGTTTATTGTATGTGAGATGAACCCCAGGTTGGCCATCAGCTATGTCTGCCTCCCTAGGGAGGCTTTGTATGAACCAGCAACTTCAAGATGAAAGTGCCCCAGATGTGCTGGGAAACGTCTGAATTACCCAGGCCCTGGAAACTGCTCTGAAAATGCTCTTGTCTCAGTTCTCATGGTGGGCTCTTCAGGTCAGTGCCTGAAGTTCAAAGGAGACAATGTTCTGTGGGTCGTGTCATAAGGTCATGGTGGCACCAGTCAGACCAGGAGCTGCAGGTAGGAGGAGAGATACTGTAGTGGATCTGTAGCTATTTGGTCCCCAAATTGCAAATGGTGGGGAATGATCCCAGCTTTTCTCCCATTCATCCCCTCAACAGGTTCTGCATGGACTATGCATTGCTGGGTTTTGGATGCATCCACTTTCAGCTGTTTCGTGCAAAAGCAGTATAATGATGCCGCTCACCTTAGTGCTTCCTAGCCAGGAGCAAGCTCTGTGTGAGCTTGGGCCCATGGGGTTCCCTTTTCTCCCTCAGAAGTCAGGTTTGAGTCACAAAGATTTCATGTCACCATTCAGATGTGTACATTGACCTGAGCCTGCTGCTCCAAACCTGAGGACTTCGTCACCTCCTGGAAGGGCATTAATCACAACACAAATATAATGCATTATACTTTACCTATCAGCACTGTGGAAAATGTGGGAATTTTAGTCCTTGATAGGAAGTCATACATTTAGACATGGTCTTTTTAACTTTAATCTTCTAGATAGCTTGAAATCAAACCTTTCAGTCCTCTTCGTTCTGCCATATCTCTGCTGGCCCCTTGAGCTCCTTCCTATTCCCACAGACATGGCTTTTGTCGTGTAGAGTGTTTTTTGTTCTGAGACATCTCCTGTGCTTGCTTTCCTCAATGGACACTGATGTGACATGCAGAGCTGAGCTGTCAGAGCTCGGGGGTGTTTTTTTCTCCACCCTGTGATGAGCTGTGACACTCCAGCATCCCAGCTCCACAGGCCGCTTCTCTATGCTTTTGTTCACGTTTCATTGTGAATGCAGCAGGGGTCTGGGAGCAAAGTGCAGTGGCTAGAGGTGTGCCCAGTTCAGGGGGGATTTTTGAAATACAGTATTTTTCAGCTTTATTTGTAGAATCCATAAGGTAGCATTGCAGATTATTTCTGCTCCCTTTCTTCACGGTGCTTCTCCTCCTGGATTTTTCCCTGTTACTCTAGATCATCCCAACCATTATTTTCTTCCCTCTGCTCCTCTTCTGTCTGGCTCAGGGGAGAGTTTTGTGGGTGGATCATGGACTCTTTGGGGCAAATTTACATCCCTTGGTGATGCAAATGAGGAAACACATTATTGGAGTTGGTAGTACTGAGCAGCATAAATGAAATGATCCCTGCAGGCTTATTTTCAAGGAATAAAATAAGGCTGAATATGAGACAGAAAGAAGGAGGTGTGAGTGCAGCTTCTTTGTTGGATCTGGTTTAACAGCCATTGCAATGAATGAAATTTCTCCAGTGGCCTATCCTAGGGCCAGCTGGTAAGCTGGGGCAGTGCAAAGGCAAGATCTGTGTCTCCAGCCAGGCTGTGGAGCAAGGAAAGCCAGGAACCTGGGAGCAGCTACCTGAGCCCTGCTGAGAAAAGAGCAGGTCAGGGACAGGTGAAGCTGTGGGCTCCCCAGGGCTGGAGGGGTCAGCCTGGTGCAGGGAGGGCACCCAGCCCCTTTGCTAGCTGATACGTAGGCACTGACCTCTGGATGGAAGTGAATCCCGTAGGCTGATCCTATTACAATTTTCAGCACAAATGCCCCTGAGGTTTTTGCTCTCCAATTCGTCTCATGTTGCCTTTGCATTAGCCCCTCTGGCTTTAACCCTTTGGTGGCCTGTTGCTATTTAACCCTGATGACTTGACATGTTCAAGTTTGTCATGGGGCACACGTGGGACGTGAAGACAGCAGGCATCTCACCAGCAGTGCTGCGTACCTGGGGAGGAGGCTTTGCATTTCCAGTACAACCTGCCAGGCCAGGGAGGAAGGTCAGTGTGCAGCAGTCCACTAGCACAGCTCAACTTGCTGGCCCCTGATGCTTTCAGTCAAAGGCCATCACTTCATTTCTGACTGCAGCCTAATTATTGCAGAGCAGTTGCTACCTGCCAGATATCCAAGTAGGTGGCTGGGATGGGATGTTGATGGGACTGGGGCTGTCCCCACACTCTGGTGCCTGGGATTGTAGGATCCAGCTGTCCCAGGCAAGGGGCCTTCAGTTGACACTGGCAGAGGTTCTTCCTGGGAAGAGGCCCAAGCATCCACTGTGTCTATAAAGTGCTAACAGGACTGGGACGGAGGGGCTGGGAGGTTGTCTTTGGGGTACCCTCTGAGGGAACCCTATATGCAGGGTAGGTTTGATTTTAGAAATGCTGCTAAGCAGTTATGCTAAACAGGTGTTTGCATGGCTTTAGTCAGTCATCATTTTTGCCTGGAACTATTTGTCTCTTTGCCAGATAATCCCCAGAGTATTTTTTTAGGATGGCTGGTGTGCACTGGCACTATTCCCCCTTGCTGCAATGGCACTATTCCTCCTCACTGCAGGGGGCAACGATTCCAGTGGGGAAACACTGGGGTCTCACAGGGAGACACCTGGTTATAAAGGAAGCAAGGTTTCTGGCTAGAAACATCCATCCATCTCATTGGTCCCCAATGATCCCAGCTGTGCATCAAAGCTAGAGAAGCACTGAGCTGCAGGCACCATCATAAGTTGCTCTCCCCTTGAGTTGCAGCTTCTAAATTTCAATTTCTTTTGGCTGCAGACAAGGTCAGAAGGTGTCAGTGATGCCCTGGTCAGTGGGAGCTGTGGGAAGAATCAGCCCTGTACAGGGAGGAGGGCAGTGCAGGGGGAGAATTTATTTTTGTCACATCAGCTTGGGCAGAACAGGAGAGAGAGGAGTGGGGAGTCAGGGTGTGCAGTCAGATGGGGAAGCAAGATTCACATGGGAACACCCCCAGCAGGCTGCTGGAAAGGGCAGGCAGGAAAAAGGGCCTTTCCTTGCTACAAAATCTGTAATTTTAACTGCAATACAACTATGTTCCCCACTCAGAAGTCCCAGACAAGGACTTGTTTGAAGAAACCATGCATCTCAACCTTGTTCCTGATGGGGTAGTGTTGAACAAGATAAAATACTGGCAACTATCAGTTGTCATCTAACAGAAACCCTGGGAAGCTGACTGGAAATCCTCAGAGAGATTATCCTGATCTTCTCGCAAACACTGAAGCATGGAATAGAATAATTTATTTTAAATATTAATGCTAATTTAACATTAATTTTGACTTTGTTACTGGTGGGAGGTACTACTGTCACACTCCTGACAAACCAAAATCTTCTTAGGGTTACAGAACTGAGATGGGAAGGACAGAACACAGCTCTTGCTGTGCTCTTCTGCAAACTTGTGGAAAATCTGCTGTTTATTTGACTATTAGGCCATTTTGGTGATTCTTTGAATAGTGTGGAAAAGCTTTTGAAAAAACCCCACCCACCACTTTCTTGTAGTGGTGGCTTTTAATTTTTTTCCACGGTTAGGGAAAAAAGTTGTAGTCATTCCAGAGGTAACAGTTTAGTTTGTTGATACAGCATCTCAGAGGGTTTTCTTCAGGTTTGTGTTTGAAGAGTAGGTAAAACCACTTGTTGGCAAATAGGGTCTCCATAAGGAGTAGTTTCCACAGTAGCAGAGATGACAGAAGATATAAATGTATACTAGGATGCCTAAAGATCTTCTAAGACCTGTACACTGAGTCTTGTACTGCTGTAATTATTTTGAAAATATTGCTGATATTTGGCAAAGTAATCTGTAAATTAGATTTGTTGCTGCAGACCCACTGCCAATGATGGGACTTGTGCTGTGTCTGCAGAAGTTAGGGATAACTTTAGCATTCCCTTCAGTGCACCTTGGGCTGAGCTTGGACTCTGATAACTTTGAGGCTTTTTGGAGGATGTTCGTTGGTGAAGCAGGATTGCAGTGCTGTGGCCAGGGAAGGGCCCGGCCTTCTCCTCTGCACTGGGACACACAGTACAGGGCTCACTATTAGTTTTGCTGGGACACTGCAGAGCTGGGTTGACCAAACTCAGCACAGGTTCTCCCAGCAGCAGAGCAGGGCTCTGCTCAGGTCGGGGCATGCTGTTAAAAGAAATCATTACCCTTTGTGACTCCATTAGGCAAATTTCATGAGATGTAGTAATATCACTCGCCCTAACCTGTTGCCTCTGCATCCTAACTGTGCTAGAAATTTACCCAGGTATGTATTTATGTCAAAGTGTTATTCAGCGATGGCTTTAGAAAAGCACCTCTATCTGTTTTGCAGCAGCTGAGACCTTTTTCAAAGCATTTAGCAGCAAGCAGAAGGGATACAGCCATACCAGCATGCGTGACTGGGCAATTCCTCCATCTCTTCTGCATGCAGTAACATCTGTTTGCCACTGTGAATATATTGTGTGATCCTTTTTGTCCCAATTCCATGAATTTTGCAGATTTGCTGATAGAGCTAGTTGAAATACAGCCTAACTCATATTTGTTGGAATATGTCCTGAGCAGCACTGAAATGTTAGGGTATTATCTTTATGTCCTGGCTATGTGAAGAAAAGGAATTTTGAGATATAGTCCTTAGCTCCCCTGAGCCTTGTGTGAATGTGTATATGCATGTATTTAGGGATCTTTTTTCCGTATGCTGTTTATCTCACAGGTTTACTTCAACTGATAAAATTTTACAGGCCTGCTGATTCCAGCATGTATTGTAGACAAAAAGGTGATGATACAGCCTCTGGGATTCAGACTCTACCCTTGGTCTTGTGAAGGGTGAGAGCAGAGCTGAGCATAAATGGTATCCACAGAATACTGAGACTGAGCTGTCTTTCAAAATAAGATGCTTCAGATGGTTCTAGTGAAAGTAATGGAAAGTCAAAGAAAAACAGAGGTGACTGCAGGGGTTTCTTTTCCATGCTCAACCAACCCAGGCCTTTGACTTTTAAGCTTGGGGCTGTATAACCTCTTCTCCCTCAACCCAGCTATCATGCTCTTGGGATGGCTGCTGATGACCCTGTTTCTCTTTGGCAGGGATGAATCATGCCTGTGCATATGTCAAGCCACAAGAAACAGCAAAGGAGGGTATGACGGAAGAGAGGAAAGGTCTCTCTGCTGTAGGGCACTTCCCCATTTAGTTTGTCCTGGTCCCTTTCTCCTGGCATCCTATCTGGATGCACCTTTCCCCTGATAAAATAAAGGACAGGGGGAAAAAAGCGCCCTGCTACTGATCTCATTCCTCTGGGGACAATGTCTGGGGTAGAAGTAACAAGGTGCAGTGCTTTTTCGAGGGAAGTCATGTGTCTGCCACTATGCATGAGCTACAAGGGTTAAGGAGATTAGCTGTTTCAGTGGATTAGCAAGGGGCTGGGAGATCTGTTCTCTCTGTGTGGCTAGCTGTCTTGCAAGTGGATGTGTTGAGCATCTAAAAATAATTCAATTATTTGTGCAAAATATCTGTCAGGCTTGTTTCCCTCAGGCAGGCGTTTGCTTCCAGAGCAGTGCTCTTGCAGAGCAAGGTCCCACCCAAAGAGAGATGGGAGCAGATCCCTGCTGCAGTGTGGAGTGTCAAGGTGCTTGTTCCCCTCTCCTCCTCCTCCCCCTCACAAGCCAAGGAGGCTCTGCCCCGATACTGTGTCAAGTGGTGGCCTTCTCCCTTTCCCCTGTGTCCCTCCGCACCTCAGCCACCCCCCTGCTGTCTGTTCCTCAATGCTGATGGCTGGCACGGTCACTGCCAGCAGCTCCCAGGTCTGGTGCCGCCCTGGCACTGGTGCAACTGTGGGGAGCATGTGTGGGGGCTCTCCCAGGGACAGCGCAGGCAGGCTGGTGAGGACGGGGTCTCCCTTCTTCTCCCCTGGCTGCGGGGGCATTTCTCAGTGAGAATAACTCAGTGCCCAGACACACAGTATTAGTCTTCTCCAATGTGAGTGCAATAAAAATCAGTGGCCCTGGGCGGTGTGAAATGAACTTTGGAGGCGTTCGGAAGCTTTGGCTGTAGATTCTCCACCTGTTTCAATATATGAAAAATAATAAAATTTTTATAGATTCCTGAGGCATCTCTTAGGCAGAGGAGAACATTGCAGCTTTCTGTGCTGGTGTTACTCCCACCCACATATGGCTGCTTGAGCTTAGAGGTCCCTGTGGTGGTATCTGATCAAGGTTAGAGCTTGTGGGGTAGCACACGGGGTGGGGAGCAGCAGCTAGGGAAAGGGGTCAAAAGGCAGGAGGATCTAGGATTCTGTCCTAATTTTTCCACAGAGCTCCTGAGCCCACTGACAAATCACTTACTTCACTATGTCTCATTTTTGCTGTTTGTAAATGGGAACACGTTTCACCTCGCAGGGCTGCTGCGAAGCTTAATTAAGGTTTGCAAAGTGCTTTGGTGCTGTATAAATGCCAGTCACTTTAATTAATAAAACGAAATGGCTGTGCACTCTTGGCTTCTGTGTTTACTTAGGTGTGGGCAAGCAACAGTTAGTACGATGATGTGCAATACAGCTGATATTCCACACAGTTCTGTTTTATAAATGTCCTGTTTTCCTGAAGGCACCTTGGGATGCCTTACTGACCTGTTAGACTCGCCCACTCCCAGACTGGACCTCACCTTTTGCATGCAGGGAAGAGTAATATCAAGCCTAGGTTGCAAGGACTCCCTCACCACTGCAGGTGGTCATCTGGCAGGGAATGTAGGAGGATGCAGCAGAAAGCACGTGTGTCCATGCTTTCTGATGCCCAGAAGGCAAAACAAGCTGCCTGCATGTGCCTAGAGCCAGAGGGCTCGGTGGGGTGTAGTGCCAGTGGTAAACATCAGCTGCACAGGCTGAGCATGGCCTGGTGGTGGAAAAACTGGGATGTGCAGGAGAGGTCTGTGGCGATGAGGCAGGGATGAGGAGTGAGTCAGGGTCTGGACTGCATTGTCAGGGTACGTGCAGCCAAGCAGGGCCGTGATAGACACACACGTGCAGCGTAGCTCAGGCAGGGATGGGGGCAAGAGCTTCAGCTGAAAAGCACCTCTCCGATGAAGGAAAAGATGAAGGTCCCAGGTGAAGCTTTGGAGGAGAGCTGGTTTGGGGAGACTGCTGAGGCTGCTTCTGGTTTGCTCCTTCACAGCAGGTCTCATTAGCTGGAGCTTGGGGAGGTGGGAAGTGGGGCAGCTCACTCCAGGTCCTGCACAGTGGGAGATGCAAAGAGTACCAAAGCAGACCACAGAAATGTCTTTCCTTTCCTTAGTTTTCCCTGACTATGTTCAAGGAAGGATTTTGCCAGCTGTGTCATCAGCATCTTTATAGAAAAGGCTTATTTTACATTCATGAGAGCCAAAAATGTCCATGAGGAGGAAGCTAACAAGAAGCTAGTTAGGAGGTCTTTTTCTCAGTCTTCCAGGTGCCAAATACTCCGCAGAGTGCTCTCAGGTCGGTCCTCAGTGTCTGGCCCAGATCTCCAACTGTTGCTGTGTCCAGTGCCACATAAGCCAAGGTTGGTTCATTATGCAGTGACCCAGTATTGTTGCATGCTTTCCAATAAGAGCAACCCAGGGATCAACAGCCCTGCATTTCTGTCCACTCTAGATCCAGATTTGAGCATCCTTGCAGTGAAATCAGTAATCAAAACATGAGGTCTGTAGTCTCTTTGAGTCTCTGGTAGGTTTGACTCTGCATCTGGAAGATACACTGTGGTGATCTCTATGAGATCTCTGCTCTCTGAGTAACAGAGGGAAGGTTGTTCAAAGAGGAGTCTGAAGTAAATAACTGTAGGAGAGAAGATCTGCATGAGTGCTATCTGTTCCTGGGCAGGTATCCCAGATGAAAGTTGATGGAAAGAGCCCTCTGAGAGACTTTTCTTGGCGTTATTAGTAGTCTCATTTTGCCTAAAGTCTTATATAGACTTGTCTGATATAGACACTGGGGACAAGGCTTCCTCTTCTCCTTCTTTTTTGTTTGTTTGTGGAAATTGAATGGTGTTCCCCTTGTGAGGTTGTCATGGTTAAACCCTAGCCAGGAGCTAAGCACCACCCAGCTGCTCCCTTTCTCTCCTCTCAGTGGGACTGGGGAGAGAATTGGAAGGGTAAAAGTAAGAAAACTGATGTGTTGAGATAAAGACAGTTTAATAGGTAAAGCAAAAGCCATGGGTGCAAATGAAACAGAACAAAGAATTAATTCACCACTTCCCACGGGCAGGCGAGTGTTCAGGCATCTCCAGGAGAGCAGGGCTCCATCACACGTAATGGTTACTTGGGAAGACAAACATCATCACTCTGAATGTACCCCCTTCCTCCTCCTTCCCCCAGCTTTACATGGTGGGCATGATGCCACAGGGTGTGGGATATCCCTGTGGTCTCTCAGGGTTAGCTGTCCCAGCTGTGTTCCTCACAACCTCTTGTGCACCCCCAGCCCACTGGCAGGTGTAGTGATACAGGAAGCAGGATTGTTTTCAGCACAAATCCAAAACATCCCCATCCTAGCTACTGTGAAGAAAACCAGGACAAAAGTATAGTTCCTTTCTGTGGCTCAGACTTGTCCCTCTCCTCACACTAAGAAGGGTGGAGTGGCAGCAGAGCCCACCTGTATGGTGGGGCTGTTGTCTTTCAGCCCTTTCATCTGAGTGTAACTGCAGCATGGGTGGGTCTATACTATAAAGATATCAGACCCCTGAAGTTTTCTCTCCTGCTGCTGATTGTGATCCTCAGATATTAGGTCAAATGCATGGTTTTCTGAATATGCAGGTTTCCTGCTACCCTGAACAAGGCCAGGTCTGTGGAGACCACTCGGTTTGACGGATCCAGGGTCCTTCTGCCTCCTCCTCTCTTTCTTTCCTCTTCACCCTGGCATCCTGGACAGGAAGAAGGAGGAAAGAAGATGCTCTGCCTTATGTTCACTTCCCCACCCCAGGACAATCCCCATCCTTCACCTATCAGCAGGTGATGCTGCCGCCAAAGGCACTGCAGTCTGGCACACCAGCACATCCTCTCCTGGAGGAAACAGTGTGGGCAGGCAGGAGATCGCGTGTCTCCCGGTGAGGATGATGTTTAAGCATGTGGGTATCAGTGTTGGTACACTCTGTTAGCATGCATTGCTGTGTGTATCTCCACACCTATCATTTGTACTGTAGAGAAGCACTGCCTCTTATCTGGAAGTCTGCACCACAGGGATGAGTAGGCGTATGTGTAGATGACTGCTTTTTATGAGCTGCCAAAGGTTTGTACGCTGGGGTACTTGTAGTTGAAAACCAAGTGCACTCTCACTCTTTTCCACCCCAGCCCTCTGGGTCAGAGTTTTCTGGGTGATTTCTTAGCAGTCACCTCTGTGATGGACTAAAACTAACCTTTGGCTTCTGATTATTGCACTGCAGTTCAGGCTTCTAAGCAGAAATCCATATCATCTTTCTGCCCTTGCAGAATATGAGTAACTCAGAGCACAGGCAGCAGTGAAGGATCAGGGTGCTTATGGGTTCTCGTATTGCTTCTTACTCATGTCTGTGTGACCCTGCTGTTATGTCACAGCTTAATATGTTGTCCAGAATGTAATGGGTTAGCATAGTAGCAAGTACTGGAGAGAGTCACAGGATCAAATTAAACTCCATGCCACTGACAGATTTGATTTCAGGAGTGAGTTTAGAGATGGGGATGGATATGTAGAGCCAAATTCTGAGACCAAAATGAATTTCAAAAATATAATTGTGATCTTTAAAGACTGATGGGAATATTTGAATATTTTTATGTTTTACATAGCCATTTCCACTGATAGTGATCATAGAATTGTAGAATGATTTGGGTTGGAAGAGTCCTTAAGTATAATTTCTCATGCTCAAAGCCCCATTTGATGTGATCTTGAACACTTCCAGGGATGGGACATGCACCACTTGTCTGGGCAGCCTGTTCCAGTGTTTTGCAACCATCACAACAGAATTTCTTCCTAACATCTAATCTAAATCTCTCTTCTTTTAGTTTAAAACCATTCCCCCTTGTGCTATCAGCCTGTGTAAAAAGTCACTCTCCCTCTTTTTTCATAGCTTCATCTAAGTACTGCAAGGCAGCAGTAAGGTCTCCCTGGAGCCTTCTCTTCTCCAGACTGAGCAACCCCAGCTCTCTCAGCCTGTCATGATATGCTGTTGTTTAAATTTAAAAGAGTGATCAACAGTCAGATCTAGCACAGATAGCCCTTAAACAGGTTATTGCTTTTTACAAATCTGAATGCTAATACTAGATTAACCTTGTAGCTTGAACACCAAGGAACAAATTATGTTGTTTCTTTAAAAATATATGTAAGTTAGAGATCTTAATACTTCCTGTCTCTCCTGTGGTTTGCACCAGATTTTAACCCCATCTTAATTAAACCACTACAATTTCTTGTGTGGTCAAAGTTGGTAAGAATGAGTACAAACTACTTGGAAGTAGTATGCATAATTCTGTGGTAAATAGTTCCTTGAATCAATGTTATGAGGCTGTCAACACTTCTGTGCAAGATACGGAGGAGCGTGCTTTCCTGGTGACGTCTCTCTTGGTGAGGAGGTGAGTGGCCAGTAAAGGACTCTGTCTGGGTGCCAGCCTGGAGAGAAGGAGGAACCACAGAAGTTCAGTGGGAGGGGTTAACGCTATTTAGAGACATCCAGACCTCATAGGGGATATCTTGAGAGGCGGGCAAAAAGCCACACCACCTTTGTCATTGATGGTTCAGAGTTCAGCCCACCTTGTCTCAGAAATATCCTCATTAGAGGACCAGTGATGCACAGTGACTGAGCTGTGATGGAAATGCAGTGGGGGCCTCATTATTGCAGGACTAGCTGGTACCACACAAAGCAAATGCAGAAGCCTTGGTTTTGGTCCTTACTGTTTAGTGCTCAGTCTGAAAAGAGCCACTGACTATGGCTGAAGTCAGAGCAGCATAAAGGTGTGGGACATGCTCTTGGCTGCAGAACAAAGACAGTGAGCCCCAAAGGTGATCTCAAAGGATTTGATTAAAAGCATAGTCAGAATTGGAGTGTTTAAACGAGTTCAGATCTCTTCATAGAAGCTGAGGCTAGAACTTCAAGAGGCCTGGCATTGCCAGGATGGTGCTGAACATGATCTGCACACTGTGAAAACAGCATTAGTCTACTTAGCCTTTTCACTGTCCAGGCATGGAAATGCAAAGAGCAGTGAAAAGTTAAAAAGCTAAAGAAACTCCTTTGAAATCTCAGGAGTGGGCTTTAGTTCAGATGCTAGCAACAAAAGTTCAGAGAGCATTTTTTGCCTTGCTGTAATAACATTTTACTCACAGGAGCATTGGCTGAGAAACTCAAAAAACACTATTGATTCACTGACAGATTTTGACTTCTCAGAAATACTGTGTGACTGTCCCACCATCAGCTGGAGGGCCCTTCAGGCCCTGTGAGCAGGAGGAAGGTGGCTCATCTCTCTGGAGAGTGGAGCCCATAGCAAGGCTTCTGCAGGCTGCCTGTGGTCGGGATCAGCTCTCTGCATATACCCTGGCCCAGACAGAGCGTTTTTGATGGGTGTGTTGACTGCATCAGGGGATCTGCCTTCTTTTAAGACTTTTTTTTCATCAAAACTGGGGTGTCCCATCTTAGCTGAACAGCTGTGAGCAGGTCATGGGAGCGGGAACATTTCCATGATCGGGGAGTTGCGGGGCTGCTGACTCACTGTGCATGCCAGCGGCACTGCTCTGCCATCCCCAGCATGGAGGGGGAGGGAGACAGAGCCACTGCAAAGATTGGTTGAGAGATAAGGTCACCTACTGCCTCAGGTCACCAAAGCGAAGTAGCTGGGATTTTCACCATGTTCTTTGCCCACACTGAGAGGAAAGAAGCAAAATTCTTTACGTGTTACCCACGGAAAGATTCCCTTTGTAACAGCCCTAACTTCATTCAGATGCCTAATTTAAAATCACTTGTATCAGGAAGGAGATTCAAGAATTGATGAGTGTTGAGCTGGCCTGTTTTGGTGTGCCAGGTGAGATTAGCTCACTGCTGGTTGTGCTTAGGCATGTGAGGTGTTTCGCACAGCATTTGGAACATTGTCAGGTTTGTTGGGCATAGGTGTCCTCTCCTCCAGCAAGAGGCATATCCCACTCTGATCCCATGCTCAGGATCAAGAACGTGTTATAGTGATGCTTGTGGTTCAATGCTCTGCAGGCTCGAGCTGTACCTGCCAAGGTCCTGTGTGGTTTGCTCTGCCAGGCGCAGCCCATGCCAGGCAGTGGAGTCACTTCCCACTGGACAAAGGGACCTCCCTCTCTAAATGTGGGGTACCCTCCAGTGGCCATCAGGACCACACAGCAGCAAGTACCCTGAAAAAAGAAAACCACAAAACTCCATAAAGACAAAACTCTGTGCTGCATCTGGAGCCTTGTGCACCCAGAGCCCGCGGGGAGGAAGGGAGTGTTAATAAAGCACACGTGACAAGCGTTAGTCACGTTGCTTAACGAAGGGCTAGAAGGCACTCGCAGGCCTTGAATAGATGAAGACTGCTATGTGGATTTTCTGGCCCTGAAGTTAAAGAAACATAGATCTTGTTTTTACAAGATTTCAGGTCAGCTTTTTCTATCAGAGATGCATCTATTCAAGATAACCCTGTAAGGGAGCTCTTCAAAGTGAGCTGAAACCGAAGGGGGTTTGGGAATTCCTGTTCTTTTGCTTTTGAAATCATCCACCAGGGTGGCAACTGGGGATTTCCTTCAGTTGATCCACTTGATATTTTTACCTTCCCCATTATCTTCCTCTCCTCTTCCAAAGTCTCAGTTTTTGACCCCATTTCTTCCCTGAAGTAAGTACAATGCCAAGGCTAATTATCCAAAAGGGAAACATCAGTGAACATCATAGGTGTAGAGTATGAGTTGAAAATCTCAGAGCAGTGGGCACAGCTGGCTGGTTAGAGCATCCTGCCCATCAAGACACACTGTTTGCTTGCTTTCTTTACAGGTCCTTTGATAGACGACTTGCAGTGCTCCTTACATGATTTGTAGTCCTCTGCTTGGCAGTTTTGTGGCTCCCTCTACACATTTCAAGTCAGCCAAGAAGAGGAGCCTCAGGACAGCCTGGTGCAGACAGACAGGCTAAGGCTCTCTTTTAGCCCAGCTGGCCAAAGATTGTCTTGGGAAATTCTATGAATCTTGGACAAGAGTGGAAAGAGCAGGGCAGATCCCTCTTTAAAACGTGACAGATGCTTTGTTATTGCAACCACAAGAAGTCTGGTGACCGTGTAGGGATGCTCTGCCACAGACCATGGTCTAAGAGCTGCTGGCTACCGTAAGGATTTTTAATAAGTTGTATTTCATGTCCTTTCAATCGCTGAAATACTTAACATCCTTTTACCACTTTGCATTGGCTGTTCTAGTTCAAGATCCCAGGAGTGCAAGGTTTGACTTTTCTCTCATCAATTTTCAGCCTTCATAATGATCAGGGTGTATTTTCCTTTCAGAACAGAGGGATAGGCAGTCATTTCCCTTAATCTGCTTGTGGAAGTCCAGCCAGTGGTTTAATCTGTCTCAGAACAAGGGTCACCAATCCTCTTTCCTCTGTGGACATGTCATTGAATCAGGAGAGCAGGGAGGAAGTCGTTCCCTGTGTTAATCCAGCAGGATAGCAAGCATTTTCAGGACAGAAGGAGATAGGCACCAGTGTGTTAATTAAAACATGCAGGCCAGTTCAACCGAGCTCGCAGCAGAGACATTATTGCTACCATGAGCTTGAGTCTCACCAGCCCTTGCACCAGTCCCAGACACAGCTTCAACGGTGTGGTGGTGTAGGCAGCCATGGTTGTGTAGGCAGCAGCTAGGTCCTGACATCAAGGAGATCCTCCATGCAGGGCTGGCCGGAGTTTTGTATACTCTCATGAGCAGTCTGGAGAAGCTAAAGCCAAAGCTCTCAAGCAGAGATAACAAGACTAGCTAACTAAATGTGAAGAGGAAGCAGGAGCTGTGTCTACGTAGCATCTTGGGGGGTGGTTGCAGTACAGAAAGGATAAAACCTCTATTTGAAGCCTTTGATTCTGGAGACATTTGTGCTGTGACTGCAGCTTGTTGAAGGAGATCTGAGAGTTTTTAAACAGTTTTAAACAGTTTTAACAGTGGCAGTAACTTGGAGAGCAATAGTGTCAATTATTTTTTCCCCAGACTTGCAGGTAGTTTTGGCCTGTGAGGAGCCCTGCACTGCTGTGGCTGTGTTGCCAGCAGCTGGTGATAGCCTACACAAGGAGCTTGACACCACCTATAGCTATAGCAGTGATTGCAGTACAGATGCAGCCCTCAGCATGCAAGCCTGAAAATATTGGCCTGTCTACCCATATGTAAATTGCAGTGCGTATATTTTTTTCTGTCAAGAACTAAATTAAATAGAAATGGATGGTTTGCCAGGGTTATAAAAATGTCAGGTCTTCAGAAGAGCCCCATCTCTGCAAGAGCAGTTGAAATATTGCATATATATTGGAGGGGATTAGAGCCAAATGAGAAGATACCAGATAGAGCAATAAAGTCAGCCTTGCAGCCTGTTTTGTAGGGTCTTAGGAGAAAAGAAGACTGCGGATCCATCTTGAGCCAAACAAGTTACTCTTAGGGAACATGTCAGGCTCCCTGTGTGTATGGAAGAGTTGACACAACTTCACTACATTTATGGTTTTTTCCCTCCCATTGAGCTTGACAGACAGGATCTCTTTCATACGTTCATGCTCAGTTTCTTCAGAAAATGGTTTTAATGCAGGGGATAGGTTTTTAATATAGGGTAGGAAGTGAGTGTGGCATGCTAGCAGTCATGTGGGAGCTAGTGCAGACCCTCAGAAGTGTCTTCTTTAGGGCTTCGAGCTAATGATTTTCCTTTTGACAATATAGATTCATGGTGCCCCTTTTAACTTGAGCAGTTAGATTCAATAACAAAACCCAAAAGGACAAAAGCAAACCTTCCCCTGGTCTCTAGCCTCAGGATTGAGCTTGCTGCGATAAGAGAACATGGTGAGAGCCAGATATTTGCATAGACTAAATCCTGTTTCTCACTCAGACTTTAGGTTTTCTGCTGTTGCTGCTTTAGTCTTCGTCTTACATTCCCTCCTCTTCCATCACAGAAGTTTCTTTCCTTTCACAAAACAATGGCTGCCTATAAATGTCTTCATTTGGGGTAATAAGGCAAGGCTCAGTTTAGGCATCATCTCTTAGCTACCTTATGCAGAAGATAGGCTTTTATCCAAAACACACACTGCACATCTGTCACCTTTGGTGCTTCTGGCAGGCTGTTCCCCAGAGGTGATCAGGACTCAGATTGAGAGAATCACTTATGCATGAGCTGCAGACCAGAGCTGCTTGTTAAACGTGCTTTAACAGGAGCTTCATCTCTAGCTCGTTCTCTAAAAGCCAGTGTATGGGAAGGGGAAAAAAAAAGTGTGATGATTTTATTCCCTCTCTTTCCTCTCCTGTTGCCTGACCCAAATGCAACAACAGCCTGCAAGGAGGGTGTAATCTACTATAGACTTCCCTTTTCAGCCAGCACACCAGATTGTGTACCTATTCTTAAGAAAAAATAACAAGAAAACCCCCCTTCTTTCTATCTTTGTGTGTAGCCTTTTCTTATGAGTTCTTGCCAAATACAAGGCAAAGTGACTCCTCCTTTCCCATACGTTAGTAGTGTTTGAAAAGCAGTGAAATAGAAGAGATACATTTGCAAGGGGTTCAAAACCGTGGGACTTTCTCCAAGCCTTGGGGCCAGCTCTGAGTGCTCTGCACAAGAAGCAGGCTGCTGAGTTCTCAGCTGGTAGGTGTGAAAACATGCCTGTTCAGTAAGTTCAGCTCTAACTCAGGTGGCCCTGGCTATATCAGGTGTCTGCCCAGGAGTCAGCCTGATGTGGCTGAGAGAGAGGTTCATTCCTGGTGCAGCTGTGGGGAGCTACGCGTGCTTCTGATTTGTGGGGTGGTAGCTTCAGCCACTGAAATCTCTCTGGCCAGTCTGCTTGAAGGCATCAGACCCTGCCAGTGTTCAGGCATCCTTTTTCATCCCTAGCTGCCATCTACAGCAACCCTTGTCTAAAGAAGGGTCTTCTCCCCAGACAGGAGCAAGTAGCCAGGAGCTCTGTGGTGCCAGCTGAACACTGTGGATGGGAGCCACAGCTCCTGCCTTAATTCTTCCTTTGGTTCCCGTCCCATTGGCATGCTGCAAGGGTAAATACATGAAAGTGTGCTAGACATTAGGACATGAGGGGTCCTGTAAGAGACCAGATTGCTAGAAATGGCTCTGGCCTTCCTATTCACAGCAAGCCTGTAAGTGCTGCCAGCAAACCTCATAATTGATAACAAGCAGAGGTCTAAGGGTCTGTGGCTAGGTTTTATCATTTCTGACAGATCTGCTGACTTCTTGGTTTGTGTGAACTGAGGACGCAGCAGGGCTCCTGAAGTGGACTAAGGAGCTGAGCCGACCCCAGCCTTCATCGGGTTATGTGCCACATGTCCCTGTCTCTGTGTCATGCTGCTGGACACCCTCCTGCCAGCAGAGAGAAGGTCCATGGAAGTCAAGCTTGTCCCGTCTTGACAGCTTCATCTTCCTTACAGGCAGCTCCCTGCCTGTCTCTGTACTGTTGACTAGTCCTATGTTGGTCCTCCTGGGGATCCAGAGATTCTTGCAGAGGAACTCCCTGGAGTGGAGCCAGGAAGGGTGGGAAGAGAAGAAAAATGGGGCCAGTGTCCAGGAAGACTGCCCTGCTCAGAGCATCCCTAAAGAAAAATCCTGGAAAGGGAGAGAACACAAAACAGCATGGAGGATATCTGAGGCCAGATGGCTGAGCTGCCTGGTGAAGTGGAAACCTGCCAGAGTTCTCTGCCCCACAGTGAGGTGTGAAAACAACCCATGTGCAAAGCCTGTGAGAGTTGCTTTGGGGCCAAAAAAGGTGTTATCTCATTTTGTATATGTAGTAAAGCAAGATTTCCAGTCTGAGTGGGAGTGACAATGCTGACAGCATGACTGGAGGAAGGTGGGCAAGAGAGATGGTGCTTTGGGATGCCCTCTGTGGGGCATCTTCTCTGCCCCCCTTCTCCAGGGCAGGGCCCTGGGCTCTGATGTGGAGTCTCTGTGATGGCTTATGTGGTTCCAGTTCCTGCTGTGTGACTGCTCATCTCCAAGCATACTGTGCTTTTCAGATGTCCTTGGTGGACTCACCTGGACTCTTGCTGTTTACAAGAGACTAGGAGCACCTTTGTATTTTCTTAAAAGCTAACAACTGCCCTTTCTGTGAGACTGAGGTCGGTCTTACAGGAGCTTGTCTCAGGCAGGCTTTTGTCAGTCCTGGTGGATCACTGAACAGACATTCAAGAATCTTCTTAAGGGTTTGGCCTATTAAGTTCCGTGTCTTGCCATTTCCTGAAAGTTACCATTTGTTTCACCGGGTTGTATGAACTTGTTTAGCAAGGCAGGTGGTTATAGGACAAATCATCTCTCTGTGTGCTGCCTTTCCTATGACTGGAGCTACAAGTATGGTCCAATAATGGTGGAATATATTGTTGCAGCAAATATTGTATGTTTCATCTTATGTTGTTTGAAACCAGAGCTGTGGTGGAGAGCTCAAGTGTTTCCAGAAGAAATTGAGGATGCCTTCTTACTGCTTTCTTACTTTTAAGTAAGAAGTTAATTAGCTATTTATGTTGTCTCAAACTGTGATGGCCTAAGGATATAAGTCTCTAGGGAGAGCAAACTTGAGCCCAGCTGAATGGTATGAGTTCCTGGGAAAAGACAATTTAAGGCAATGCAAACGTTTTTTACAGGCTCAAACAGAAATCCCAGTTTTGAAACTGAGTATATTTTGGGCATAAATCCCTTATGTTAAGAAGCTCATAGAGCAATATTAGTTGAGCTAGTAAAGCGTATTACCTCTCCTTAAAAACCTCGCTTCTATTTATTTATGCATTTCAAGTGTTCTTTCCCCCATAATATTGAAATGTCTTGAAATATTAATGTACTCATGCTTATGGCATGCTTCAGAGGCAAAGGAGTACTTGTTCCCATTTCACAAATGGGGAAAGAAGTGAATTTCTTAGAGTCACAACAGAGGACAATGTCAGAGGCAGAGCAAGGACTGCATGGTGGCATCCCCAGTACTGTGGTTCCTTTGATAAGGAAATCTAGGTTAAGCTAAGGAGTCTGAAATGGAAGAGGCCTCTGCTCTTCCTGTGTGCCATTCATAACTTAAATTGATGTTACGGGGAATGATAATGGATCATGATGTAGTTTTAAACCAAACTTGGCGTTTATGTAAGTAAAGATGTGGACATGACTGACTTGGCCATTCCCCACTAGTGCTGCACTCCCACATCACAGGCACCTCTTTTGATAAAGAAAATGCTGCACTAACTCCTCCTTTGCACTGTCATCTGTCAACCCAGAAAAGGGCATACACAGCTTTGATGTCTGCTCATTTATTTCAGAACTCAGAGGGGTAATGAGATTGGGTTTTGAATTGCATCTCTGTACAATGCAAAATGACTGTCCAGGCGTATTTCTTGTCAAAAGTTATTTTTAATAGAGCTCGCAAGGGAAAGAAGAAGAATCTTTACATGTGACCACTGTGGCTCAGATTACAATTTCCTGAGAAGGCAGGTTTGTATGGCCTAACCTGTGCATCCATCACCTTTGCAAAGAGGATACAGCACAGAGACCAGAGCCAGCTCCAGCGACCGGCTGTACTGAACCGGCCTGAGTCATGGTGCCACAAAGGGGGAGGCCTTGCCAGGGAGGAGGCCTTGCCAGCCCCTCTGTGTGCAGCTCAGGGGGAGGCTGATGGTGAGAGGACAGCCAAGCAGCCTGGTGTCATGAGGAGCAGGAAGGAAGGAAGGGGGATACCTGAACAGGCAGTATTTCATTCCAGGTTGATGACCATAGGTGGTCAGGAGTGGGGCTGCTGCAGTGCTGGAGATACTGCTGCCTGAGCAAGCAGCCATGGCCAGTTTTCTGCCTGGGTCCCTTAAATTTTCCTGGTGTGTTGACATCTTAATTTGTGGCAGCAGTTTTAGTGCTGTATGTAGTTTAACACAGGCTGTGTTTCATCCTAGCAGCAGGCACTTTCCATGGGGCAGAGAGATGATGATTTTCTATTACAGTTTGTGAAATGCCTCTCATTGTGTTTCAGTAGGCTTATAGCAGGACATGAACCTGGTTTAGCAGGAGAGATGTAACAGATGGGAGCTAACGTATACAAAATCAGATTATATAAGGGTTCGGTGCCTCCAAGTGATGACTTTTCACATCAACAAGAATGGCTCGTTCTAGAGAGAACGGTACTGGGCAGATTGCTTTGAGTTGAAGGATGCTTGAATTACAAGGACCTGAGCCAAAAGAAATAGAAAACAGTAATTTTTGATTTTAATATTCAGATATATTGAGTTCAAACCATGCTTGGTTGCCTGACTGGGGTGCTTGGTTTTAGGGGTGCCTTAGTTTAGAGGCACGTGATTTTGCCAGGATTTTCAATAATAAGCAGCAATTCTGAGGGCCTTGATTTATAAGTTCCCAATGCCAAATATGTAGGTTTGAGCAGAGGTTCGGCATTCCTTTTCCCATAATATTTTATCATGCGTCAGTTTCTCATGACTGAAGTGAAAATGTTACTATTTACCTTTATTTTTTGAGTTGCTTTTATTCTCATTAGTCCTTAGATAGGAAGCAGTGTCCCAGTACAAGGAGATGTATCACTGTGTGAAGGAAATATGAAGAAATTCCTGAAAAAAGACCTGCAGTTTGTAAAAATACTGTATCTTTATAAACAGAGACTTTGGTCTGTGACAGAGTATTCTCCAGCAAAGATGTCACCTTCTGAACAGCAAATTCAATCTGACTAGTAATAGTTTAGCTTGTCCAAGGTATTTTCCACATTTCACAGAAATAATTTGTGGATCCATAAACACCTGTGAGCCACAGGACAGCACTTGATGATCTAGTACTTAGAGCTATGCACATTGAAGTCAGATTTTGGCTGGCACGTGTCCTTACTCTTGCACGCAGTGTAGGAGGGTCAGTATGGAGGACAGGAGGCAATAATCTCAGTTTCATTCTTCTTTGAAAAGCCAGGCTTGCAATAATTTTTAACCATCCCAGATTTTTCATCAACAGCGGTTTTTTTCCTCTGTGTTTCCCCCCTGCCCCCTGCACTGGCACAGAAGATGTCATCCCTGAAACATAAACCAGTACCACTTCCTGTGTGACCTTAGCTGTCTCCA
The DNA here is from genome assembly GCA_013400975.1 of Atrichornis clamosus. Lineage (NCBI taxonomy): Eukaryota > Metazoa > Chordata > Aves > Passeriformes > Menuridae > Atrichornis > Atrichornis clamosus. The sequence goes on along the minus strand of WBMZ01004612.1, from coordinate 43,632 downwards.
GGTCTTCTGGCTCTGCTGGCCAGTTCTACCACTACATTTTGTCAACTCTGGGAGAAATCCACTTTTTACTGAAAAAGTTGTTTATAGTATTGGTAGACTGAAACAGCCTCCTTGATTTATCCCTGTTTTAATATTTCTGCCTGTGGGTGATTGAGTTTAATTAAGGCTGACGAGTAAATATTTATTCTCATGGCAGAAATAGGTCCAGGTTTGTGTGTTAAAAACACTACACAGCTTGCCTCTTTGACTGCAGTTAACTGAACCAAACACTCCACAATTTTATTAATATCAGCGAAGAAAAAAAAACCTCAAACCCCACCGCCACAAGCTTTTAACTGTGCAGCTCTCCCCCAGCCAAGGAGCACCTCTCCCCCCAAGCATCCCTGTCCCCTGCATCCCGGTCCCTGCCGAAGTGAAGCCCGTTGCCATGGAAGCCTCATTAAATCTGCATCTCGCCTGGCCGGGGCTGCAGGGGCTGCGGCTGTATTTTTAGCCGGCGGTGGTTGCATAAGGGGGGCGGGATGGGACCAGGATGTGCCTTATATCTCGCCTTGATGGAAGTCTGCCAGGAATCACCAGCAGCCAAAAGACATATCCTGCTCAGGAAAGCTCTCTCAGGCCAGGCAGCCCTTGGCAGCCCCCAGTGTTGCTAGAGGTGAGCATGGGGAAGATGCAGCATGCAGAGTTGGGCTTAATGGCCAAGCAAGCTTTAGGGTGGTGGCATAGTTCTGCCAAGGGCTCCAAAGAATGAGGGTCCCTTTAGATTAGACTAAAGATAATAAATCCCTCTTGACTTGAGCAAAACCTTAACACCTGGAGGGGTAGGAAGAAACTCATCAGAGCGCAGCTGAAGAACAGCACTGTACTCCTAGCCATGTACATTTTGGGGAAAACAATGCCGCATCTAAGTGCATAGCACCCAAAAGAAGAAAATGGAGCCAGATGGTGTCAGAGATGCTCAGGGTGAATCCAGTCTTGGGTGCCTTAGGTGTTGCCTAAATCCATTTTTAGGACGACTGGATTTGAGCCCATCTCCCTGTTTGATGAATACATAACACTGAACAATCTGAAATCTGCACTTACTGTAAAAGCAATACACACACACCAAAAAAGAACCCCGAAATCCTCCAAAAAAACACTATACAAAAAAAATCAAAGAAAACCCCCAAACTGCCCCACATGTTCATTCCTTGTCATTTCAAATCAGATTTACTGGAAGTAGAAGACAAAAAAAAGAGGAGGTTTTAGGGTCTCTGCAGTATCAGGATTTCTTGGCTCAAAACGTGGGGCTGGGCCCTCTCTCTTTCTCTCTCAGCACTGAATCCCAGCAGTGCTAAATGTTCCCAAAATCAGATTTTTACCCTGAATTACACCTGGGCAATCTTTCAGTCTTCAGTGGGTCTCACAGATGGCCAGGAGAGCCTTGTTTAGCCTGCAAAACTGTTATTATTTGTGCTGAAGCACAAGAGAAGGAAGGAGTCCAGCTTGACTGTAAACGAATAACTCTTGCCTCTAATAAAAGTCATGTCTTTTGTTGGAGGCTGTGAAAATTTGATCTGGAGCAGTTGGGCTAAAATTAAACAGAGCCCAGTGCTGCTAGCCTGTACAGTCACACTCTGTCAGAGCAGAGTCATATGTGAAGCTCCAAGGGCTAGTAAGGACTGTTACTATCATTGCTTTTTAAAGAGATGGCAATATCATTAGAAGCTTTTTTTGTCCTTTTTCCAGTCACAGATCTCCAAATGCCTTTCTCTGCAGGAGGCACCAACTGGTAAATAAATGTTTAATAACAAAACCAAAAAGGAAAACAACAACAACAACAAACCAACACCTCAAAAAACTCAAACCACCAAACCCAGCATTATTTCTAATTTGCTGGAAGTGGGATGTGACCTGGTTCTCTGTAGTCAAGTGGGCCTGACAGAGCCAGCTTTTGCTGCTGGAGACTGTCTTTGCTGTAGACCATCTCTAAGTCCTTGGTGGGGAGTTATTTACAGCTTCAAGGCTGGCTCCACAGACCCTTCTCAACATTAGGACCTGAAAAAGTCAGTGCCCATGGTTTGTAGGGGTTCACAGGGATTCCTTTACAGTTGTAGGACATGCAATTCACCTGGGATTAGGTTGTTAGTGATGTTTTGCCCAGGCAGTCTCATTTCTCCTGATTCAGTATCATGATTGTGAATCTTGCACAGCTCGAGTGAAAGGAAAGTGGGCTTTTCAGACTACTTCAGAAAACCCTAAATGAGTTCCTCTGACCCTTGCTCAGAGCCTGACTCTGGTCTCAAAGAGCTCCTGCTTGGCAGTGCCCACCGACCCAGGAGGGCACATGTAGGTACCTGGAGGGCCCGGGGCACTCCTCGTTGTGCACTTGCAGCGATGCTGCTGCACATGGTCACCAGACAGAAATAGCTGCTGTGCTGCAGCCCAGAGCCAGTGCCACTCTGGCAGCAGCCCCGCGTGCGAGCGTGTTCCCTGGCATCAGGGAGGCCAGGAGAGTACCTGGGGAGCAACCGGGGGGACTCTTACTTTAAGAGTGTTTCATTTCATCTGTCTGCTCCAGCTGATTGCTGCCTATGAAGCCAAGCAAGTCTTTGATATCATCTCTGCTTCAGCTCTGCTTCTGGAGTGCAAAGATAAGTGCAGTTTGCCCACAGGTGAGAAGCCAGGAGAGAACCTCAGACCAATGAGGTGCATATTCAGGTCCAGTTTGTGGGTGGTCAGCATCAGTTTGTGGGGCTTTTAACATTTAGAGTTTATTTCTTGGCATACATTTGACTCCATTTCCTTTATAGGGTGGCAAAGGGAGAGTGGGGCAACGTGATGGCAAGGAGCAAGGGACAGCATCTGAAAAATAGAATAAGCCACTGATAAACACAGACAGACACCCTGGTAAACAGACAGACAGAGCAGAAGGCTCCTGCTCCTGACAGTCTCCCTGGCGTATAGCAGTTTCCTTGTAAGAGCACTGACACTCACTGCAGGGCACATGTGAAGCGAGCTGGAAGAAAGCAGAGGCTGGAGCAGGGAAGAAGCAATGCTTAAGCACCAATGGCTTTGCAACCCAATTATGTTCTGGCTGGGCAGAGAGCTGAGATGGGACCTTCCTTCAGAAAAAAAATCAAAATCAGCTCAAAAAAACTCAGGCGCACCTTTTCCTTTTTCTTCAGAAGCTCTTTACCTTGGAATTTCAAGTCCTAAAAAGTTATCCCATAATGGGCAAAACTCCTGATTTAGTCATGGTATTATGTTTTTTAAGTGAGAGGACTAGGAGGGCAAAGAGAGAGCTCATTAAACAACAGCCCTTCCTCTGACACCACAAGGGGTTCCTTGTGGAGATCTTTATGAGTCTTTAGCCTTCAGAGCAGTTGTGTCATGTTACTAAACCCCTGAGCACATTTACTGATGCTGGGGTGAAGGGTGCTGCACCTACCACCAAGCTGGGTGTCAGACCAGGGCTGTGAATGGTTATTTTTTCTTATTAGTTGCAGTTCCAAGCAGATGGAGAGATGTATGTGAGACCAGCCTGCAAACCCAGCATTCAGTGAGTGATATATGCCAGAGGGCATCAGAATTGTGGCTGGGCTTTGCCAGGACCAGTGAAGTCATATGGTAGTTCAGTGGTGCTATCAAAACTTGGAAGAGAGAAGACAGAGCATATTTTATTAAGGTCTGAGGTGTTGAGGGTGTTGTAATAGGAGGGCTTAGACAGCAAGAAGGGGAACAAGAGTTGAGGAGCATGTTGGAATGAGGGTAGGCTAAGTTTTTAGGATGGATGAAAGGCCTTGGTAATAACTCTTGCCACAAGGTAGAGAAGACAGAAGGATATTCTTGCCTGTCAGCCAGGGACCCCAGGAAGAGTTTAAGCTGTCTCTCACGTGGATCAGTCAGCAGCTTTGCCAAAAACAGATTGAGAGCAGCCCTGCCCAGGAGGACTTGGGTGTGCTGGTGGGTGAGAGGCTGGACATGACCCAGCAGTGTGCACTCACAGCCCAGAAAGCCAAATGTGTCCTGGGCTGCATCCAAAGCCGCGTGGGCAGCAGGGCAAGGGAGGGGACTCTGCCCCTCTGCTCTGCTCTGGTGAGACCCGACCTGAGGAGCTGCATCCAGCTCTGGGGTCCCCAGTTCACTGCAAAGCTGGCTGATGACATGATTTTTGTTCATTTTGTGGCTTTTTAATGGTGCAAAGCTCTGGATTTTGAAAGTAAAACCCAGCAGGGCTGGCCTCCTGGGAATTTGCAGCTTCTCCCAAGGCATAAGCTCCTGGAAACTGAGAAAGTGGCCCTGTTTGGTTTTCCCAGTGTATTTTTATTCTCTAAGAAATAGAAATAAAACAGCCCCAAAGAATGAAATGAAATGGTGTAACTGAGTATCCTTTGCCCTATTTTCAGTGCTGGAGAAGAGAACTGTGAGTCCGATCAAATGCACAGGGCCGTGGATAAAGATGCAGTATCTTGGCTCTGTGTAAATGGTTGGATATGCAACTTTGATTTTGCTGTGGCAATTCGTTGTGCTGTGCCTTATCTTGGTCACAAGAAGCCTGTGACTGGAGCCAAAGCACCCCGGCTCCAGCTCCTTTTGTTCATATATAATAATTGTATCTGTGGTGTGCAGAGCGGGCTCGTTTCAGGCTGGCAGCTGCACAGCGTTGTTTGCAGCTCATTAATTTCCTACGGATTGCTGCCTTGCTGCTTTGGATGTAGTGCAACCCCAGTGGCTGGGCTGAGAGCCGTCCTGCAGAGCTGAAAGCACTGTCTGCGTGGGTGTGTGGCAAGAGCAGGGTGAGGGAGGGGACAGAGGGACTTGCGAGGCTGGTATCCGGAGGCGTTTGTGATGGGAAAGTTGGCTTTGCTCTCCACCCTTTTTGATGTGCATTGAGCACTGAAATCTGTGGATGCTGTCACGTGCAGGAGCCAGAAAGGAGTGGGGTGTTGAGATATGCCAGCTTCCGTGCTGGGAGTTGTGGGGACTATCCTGACCTTTCTTGAAAAGCCAAATTTCATTGCCAGTGTTGTCCCAAAACAGGTTCTTTCACCCGATGCGTAAGAGGGCGATTCACACACAAAGGTATTTGATTTATTTACAGTTCTGTGCAGAAAAGTGTGCTGGGTGGCAAATCCACAAAGCTAGCAGAAGGACTATCAAAACCTTCCACTATTTATACATTTTAGCCAACAAAGCATTAATGTTCACTGGCTACAAATTACATCGTTTTCTTATTAATTAGTATTCCATCTTCTATTGGTTAAATTATTTCAGTCCTCTGCTCTACCAGCTTTTCATAGCTTCTCATGCTAATTAGTCCACATGCTCAGTCCTTCTCTTCTTTTGAGTGCATTGGCTTCCTAAGTCAGGGCTCCATGAGTTGGTCGTTGCAATCTCCCCCGGTCAGAATTACCTTTTGCCCAGTCAGAGCCAATTTCAGCACAGTTGGCTTTATTAGTTTCTTCCTTATCTTGGGATTTCTGCCAAATGTCCCTATGACCTGTAAATTCTGCATTCTTTGTGTCCACTATCAGTAGTACATTCTTCTCCCTGAGCTTTGTTAGCCTCCCCCTAGGTCTGAGATCACTGAAGCATGTCAAGCCCTAAACTTTAACAAGGCAATTCTGTAAACAAGAAATTTATCTTTGTAACACCTGGACATCATTAGTGCAGTACATGTAGGACAGTGAGTCTTGAACAGCCATGTTAGGAGGAGCCCTTGGTCTCACCTATGTTATCTGTGCTGATAAGAGCAATGTTGTGGGCAGTAGGTGTGAATCTGCACACCTGTCTGTGCCTGCAGCTGATGGCAGCCCAGGGGATGTGAGTGTGCCTGGCAGGGGGCAGATCAAGGACCTGTAGTCCCTGCCCGTAGTACACCTTCACTCCCACCACAGCCTGGTGGTGATCAGCAAGCTGAGGTCTCTGTGGCCATCAGCATTCCCTCCTGTGCTGGGTTGTTTGTCCCCAGTGTGCCAGCATGCCCCTGTCCATGCTTCTGGGGAGTCTGCGGCAGCTCCCTGTCTGCCTCTCCTGTTGGCAGCAGAGACAAAGCCATCCCAGCTATGGCTGGAGCTGACTGAGTAGAAAATCAATATGAACTTGTGAAGCAGCATGGCAGCAGCAGGACATATGTGGAGTTCCCAGAGTGCTGCTCTTGGCGCCCAGGCAGCAGCAGCTGGTGTGTCTCTGCTGGGATGCCATGCAACACTGCAGGCTTGGTTTTGGGCACTCCACATCAAAAGGTTTTTGCAAATTCAGTAGGAGTTCAGAGAACTGAATTTTGAGGAAGCTGTGTAGAGTTCAGCTGAGCTAGTGAGTGATGTGCAGCCCTCCAGAGCTGTGTCCAGAGAGGAGGACATGCGTAGTTGTTCTCTAGATGCTGGGGTTGTATGACCTGATGGTGCAGGTGGCTGTCAGCACTCACAAGAGTGATGAGCTGAGCAAGGATTGGTACTCAGCACATGCTCCGAGGCAGCAAGCCCGGGTTGATGGGGCCACACTCTCCCAAAGGAGCAGTGCTTGAAGGCCGGCCGCTTGTGCGTCTTCAGACCTGCCGTGACAAAGCACTGAGTGATGCATGGCAGGGTCATGCCACCAGGCAGTGCCAGGGGCTCATTTTGGCTAACAAGCTCCAGCAGTTTTTGCCCTAGGAGGAATTTAAAGCCTTCTCAGGCTGATGAGGGTTGTTTTGAAGCTGGTATTTCTCATTCCTCAACTTCCTCTCCCCCTCCGTCCCCACTTTCTCATCCTCACCAGTATCTCCATGGCAACCCTGTTGCTGAAGAATAGAGAAGACATCTAAATATAGCTTCCAAATCTACATGCCTTCAGCGAAAACTCTAAAACCAGGGGCGACAGCTTGAAGCGTTGGTCTGCCAATACCAGCCAATGATGAGTGTCTGTCTTGCAGGTGGGATTCAGGAGCACCGTGGTGGGACAGGGCGTCACTTCCCGTTCAGTGCCAGTTTTGTGTTTGCTCAGGACATGTCAAGAGATCTTGAGGAAGTCCAGCTTACCCTCTCCTGTCCAGGGCACTCCCAGTCCTGCACCCTGTCAAGTTTTGGAGCCGTTCTCTAGAGCAAGCGAAAGATCTCCAGTACTTTCTTCAGCCATCAATATCGATGATGGATTTTCATATCATAGGCGTTAGTTGTGGTGTGTTAGACTTGGATGGAAGCAGTAAAATTCCAAGATGTTTAGTAAGGACCCTGCTTCCTTTCTTCCTTCCTTCCTGCCCTCCTTCCCACAGTGTGGTTGTGGCTGAAGTTTTGCTCCTTTTAAAATTCCTCTCTGAGAGAAAAAGGGCACAGAATCTTCTCAGTGAAGCTGTTCCCCTGGGAACCTGCCCAACGTAGGGAGGAGAGGAATGTCTGGGCCGAGGACCCTGGCACTGCTTTACACCTACACCAGCTGATACCCACCTGAACTGTCTGGTTTCATGGGCTGCCAAGTTGAATTATTGCTTGTACAAGACATGTACTTTTTGTACAGACCTCAACAAATAGCTCCACAGGCTGTTGAAATTTTGTCTGCTCTCCCCTGGCCCTGAAGCATGAAGTCTCATAGGGCCAGCAAGAAGAAGCTGACTTGGAGCATGCCAGACAAGGGCCTACACGTGTCTGTACACACAGCTTCAATATTGGGACCCAAGTAGCTTTATTAAACTGAATAAGGAAAAGAAAACCTGTGGAGCTGGGCTATTATGTTTGTACAACCCAACTTAAAGAGCTCAGCTGATCAGCAACATGGACTCAGCTGAGAGAAGGGGAGTGTAACAAAATGTGATTTTTCCCCTTTTTGCAGAAATTCTTAAAAACAAACCATGGCATCTTTCCATGAAGAACCCTCTGTATTAGAGCATTTTATCATGTTTGAACAAAGTGAAATATAGGGTGCTTTGAAAGTTTTCTTGTCTGGCAAGGCTGACTGCATTATGGAAGCTCAGTGAGCATTTTTTGGTGCTTCCCTACCATGCCCTTTCCAGCTCTTCAGGGCTTCCAAATTGAGTGTGAAACATTTGCCATTCACTAGCTCTGGTGCTGATTCCCACGGCTGATACATCCCTTGAGTTGCCCTGAATAACATATTAGGTACTTGAGGATTTTTTTTCAAGGCATGGAAGTGCTTAATGGACTCGCTTGCAACTTAGCGGCTCTGATTTCTCATTGCTGGTACAGTTATTTGCACTGGTACAAAGTAGGTGTGAAACGCTGTCATGTGAAGTTGGCAGCACTTTGTGTCTCTTTGCAGTGTTGGGTGGCAGTGGGAAGCAAGGGCTGGGCTGCTGTGCAAGAAACAGGCACAAACCAAAAAATGGAGATGATCAGGAAGACCAAGTGACCCCTTTAGTGCTGTCATCTGGGATGGAAGAACCATAACAGTTAGGCAATTTTATTTTTTTTTTAAATTTGGATTTATTTTTTTACCAGCGATCGCTATAAATCCTTTACTGATAACACTTTAGAGTTTTCTAATACAAGTAAAGACTAAAAAAACCACTTTATTTTAGCTTTTAGGCTTGGCTATGTCCCTTTAGTTATCATATGTTAGCTACTAAAGCATTTTCAATAATTTCAATAATTCTAATTGAATCATGAGCCAATTTACTAATTAGCCAAGATTACGTGAGGAATATGCAAAGGGAAGACGCCTTTCTGTGTCAATATTTCCTCTTTATCCCGTAGGAAAACTGGTGTGATGTGAACAAACTACACTACTAATAGTGAGCCAGGCAGAGCCCTGAGCTCCTGGTGGTCCCACACGGTGTCCCACGCAGTGCTGGGGGGATGAGCACGACGGGGCACGCAGCGTTTTGGACTGGGGTTATTGTCTCCACCTCGGGGTACAGCCACTTCCTGCATGGTACTTGCAGCCACTTCTCCAGTGAATCTTTTCCCCCTCCCTGTGACCTGCTGGGGCAGAGCTGGATGTTTCTGGCCCTGGTCCTTGCAGGAGTGGAGCAGAGGTCCCTCGTGTGCTGCATGTGTGGCAGGGATAGAGGCTTGCAGAAGGGCTCTGGGTTGCCTGGGCCTGTCCCAGATGCTGCCTGTGTGGGAGGGACATCAGGGCCACTGGGAGCCACTCTAGGGGCCAGTGCCAAAGGCTTCGTCCCCCTCCTGCCTTGTCAGTCTGGGTGGAATTATAAAGGACTTTCTAGGGATAAAGAGTTGAAATATGGGAAAAGATCATCCAGAAAACCATCTTTACGGTGTGGCTTTTAGAAAGCAGTTGGGAAAACACCTACTTCTCAGGAATGGCTTGGTGGGAATGGCTCTGCCCAGAGGCAGGGTCATAGAAGTTGCTTGCAAACCTATTTTCTGAGGTCTTTTAGTTCCCTAATGATATAAAGGAACTTCTGCAAGGAAGAGGAGGTGCCCTACAGAAGTGCACAGCTCCCTTCAAATGGGAACCACATCAGATGAAGCAGAATAAGTTGATACTCACACGAGTAAGTGATGCTTCCACCACTGCTTCAGGCTCTCTCTGCTCTCTTCCTTCACCCTCTTTCTGGCTGTGTCACTGTAGCATCTTCCACATTAGGAGTTCAAAGCAAGTAGGGACTGTCCCCTAGCAAGTCTCTGTGAGAAATACGGATCACAGGCACTGCATGGACATAGAAACTAAGGTACAGAAACTAAGGTACAGAAGTATCGACTGACTTGCGTATGGTTTCAGGCTTGCCAGGAGAAATACGTAGGTGATATAGTGATGAGCACTGCAAAGAACCTTATTTTACTGATAAGATGATAGTTATCTGATAATAAGTTATCAGCTGATTTTAATTAGAAGATAAATAGTTACCATCTGGTTATTCCATAAGCCAACTTGACAATGAAAGAGAAGATACAAAAGAGAAAAAACTCAATTTCTGGGGATGGCTTCTGTCTATGATACTTTATAGCTGACTGGCCTGGGAGTGCAGCTGTTTGGGCTGTCCCCCGTGTGCTTGCTACACAAAGTGGGATAACTCTTGCACAGCTGCTCTTCCAAGGTCCTCATGAACAACACAGCCCGTTCTTGGAAACTGGCCCACCATGGCTTGTCTCCAGCTGCTGCACCAGCACCAGGTCGTCTGCAACTCAAACATCAGCAACACGCACATCAATGATCTGCTTGAAACTCTGTTCTGACAGTTCATCTATCCTGTTGACATCTGCTAATTAACCATTAGTTAATTGGTACCAACATCTAACCTGACCTTAAAGGCACCTTCAGGTCTGACCTTTCTGCTAGAACAAACTCTGACCATTGCCAGTGGCTGCAGCTGAATGCTTGAAAACCTGTTCTCCCCCTCCATAACCCCCATGGGAGCCAAAAAATCTTTCATAAGCAGGAGCTTAAGACCAATGTGCAATCTGCCTGTCTTGGTCATAATCTGGATAGTTTCCTAACCTACCATGATTTCCTGTTGAAATTAAGATCACTCAGCATCTCCTTGGTGAGTTTAGTGAATCTGTTTTTGGATCTAAAGATTCTACCTTTCAGACACTTCCTGTCTTTGTCTGTGCTATGTGACAGCATAACTCTTTGCTTCAAAATTGCTCAGTTTGTTACTCTGGGTTATTGATGCACAACTCCATATGACCTGTGCATCAGATCAGGCTTTTCTTGCTGGCTTCTTCACCTTTCCTGTGAGACTGTCACATTGTTCTGTTAAATATCCACTTCCCAGTGAACTGGGTAAAGACAGTTCCCCACTATTCATACCCTTATTCAATCCCTTCTGGTTTGCCTCAAGCGCACAGCATCACCAGCTGGTCAAAGGAGGCGATTGTCCCTCTGCTCTGCACTGGTGCAGCATCACCTCAAATCCTGGGGGCAGTTTTGGGAACCACAGTATAAAAAAGACATTAGGCTAGTAGAGAGCATCCAAAGGAGGGCCATGAGGATGGCTGAAGGGTCCAGATGGGAAGCTGTATGAGGAGTGGCCGAGGTCACTTGGTCTGTTCAGCCTGGAGGAGAGGAGATTGAGGGGAGACCTTGTGGCAGTCTACAACTTTCTCATGAGGGGAAATGGAGGGGCAGCACTGATCTCTTCCCTCTGGTGACCACTGACAGGACCTGAGGAAACAGTATAAAGCTGAGTTGGAGGAGGCTTAGGTTGGATATCAGGAAAAAGTTTTTAACCCAGAGGGTGGCTGGGCACTGGAACAGGCTCCCCAGGCAAGTGGTCACAGCCCCAAGCCTGACAGAGTTCAAGAAGTGTTTGGACAATGCTCTCAGGCACATGGTACGACTCTTTGGTGTGCTGTGCAGGATCAGGAGCTGGACTCAGTGATCCTAGTGGGTCTTTTCCAACTTAGCTTATTCTATGATTCTGACTTTATGAGGTCTTCTAGCAGAACAAATAGGCCCTATCTGTAGCTTCACATTGAAACCCCAATGCAGTGCAGAGCTCTGGGTGAGAGTCAGACTGGTACCACATGCTTTGAACTTCATGCTGCAGGAACCTGCACCCACAGCAGATCAGATGAAGATTTGGGTATATCAAGATGTGTCAAGAACACAGTGGGTTGACCCAAGGTGTATGCACTAATGATTCCCATTAATGAGTTACTGAAGATGTCTTGGTACATCTCACTGCCCCGGGGATGTTTACCTTGCTGTTGTAGCTGCTTTTCTTCCTGGCTAACAGCATCCCACCAGGGACTCTGTGCCTTTGCAGAGCCCTGCCTGTTTCAGTGGTATACGATATGTGACATCTCCTGACTTGCACTGTTTTGAGAGCTGAGCCTTACTTCACATTCCAAAGTCACACAGGCACACACAGACAGATCCTTTTAACCTTCTCAGCAATAATTCCCGCAAATGAGAGTGTCCACACAAAGAGATAAGAGATACTCAATACTTTCTAGCACATTAATCAAATAACCATCCAGTTGTTGCCTTACGTGTTGGAAGTGGACAAGTTGTCAAATAAAATGATTTTATAGATTATCCTCTGTACCTCCCAGATGGGGAATTTAGCAACATCATGTGCACAAAGTCCTTTAGTAGAAGATCGATGTCTATTCATTTCATCTTCTGTTGCTTACTCAGGGAAATCTCATTCTTAATGTTGCTCCCCAGAGGAGCTTTTCTATCCCTAACTTTTAAAACCAGTGGTTGTTTCTATGTGTATGTTGAAAGGAGAGCCTGGACTGCATTCATCTGAGGGCTATTGGTGGCAGCTTGCAATAACCTCAGAGAAAAAGAAGCAAGTGAGCAGCTATCCTGACTTCTGTATGGCCAGTTGTTGCCCAGGAGTACTGGCTTTTGGCTTGCCCTGCTGTGTCACAGCCCAAATTGAAAGCATTGCTCAGTCTGCTGCAAACTCCACCAAGGTCTGAATTAAAGAACCCTTCCCATCACTGTACTCATGCAGGGGTTGAGATTGGACTATGCTGTGGCTTGGTGCTGGCAGTGGGGCTTTGTGGTTTGCAGAGTGGCTCCTTGCTGCCAGGAGAGGCTTTTGGATGGTCTCTGTTGTTCTCTGCTTTTGAGCTGTCTGAGGTATGTCTTGGCCACAATCAAGCTGTCAGAGAGAAGGGGGAAGGTTGGAAAGTATTCTCCTTTCCCTATGTGAAGTGGCCAGAGGGTGGGGAATGAAAGCTGCTCAGCTGAGCAAGGTAGGCTTCAGATTCCTTCTTCCTGTCATGGTGAACGTGCCCATCAGGGCTACTGCACTGCCAGCCCCTCTCGTGCCCGCCTCTGCCTCCATTAATTTCAAGAAGCTGTCATGATGTTCTCGCAGCAAAATGTTCCCAAGCCTCCCGCTCCCACACGCTCTCTGCCTCTCGGTGTCCTTCTGTCACATCTCTCACATTAACGTGATGTCTTCCCGGGGCAGTGTTACACTCCAGCCCTTCTCTCCATCTATCTCCTCCATTCTTCATGCCTCCCGAGGAAGCAGCTCTCAGTGTGGCTGCAGGTGAGAGATGAGATTGTGTGGGAGCAATCTGTGTTTTGGCCTCCAGACAATTTATGACAGCTCAGGACGCAGCTGTAGTTACGGTTGCTTTCATAGCCCTGGAGAGGAGCGAGATGCTTGCAGTGGTAGGGAAGCTGCAGAGCCCAGGAAAGGGCAGCACTCACCAGCCATACTGGACTGGGAGGGGTGGCCTGATGAGCTACCACAATCCCCCTCTGTTAGTGCTGACCTTTCCATGGTGACAGTCGAGGGAGCAGCCAGCTGAGAGAAGGGCACTTCCCCTCAAGGGAGCAAGCCCAGTCCCGTGCCCCCATCTGTGCAGGCTGCAGAGTGGCCTGGGAGCAGGGATGCTGCTCTTCCCTCTGCCACAAAATCCCAGCAAAAGGTTAACTGCTCTCCATTATGTGGCACTGGGTCTGTGAGCCCTCGCCCACCTCCCCGTGTCACTGCACAGTTCTTGCCAGCTTCTGCCCTGCTCCTTTCCTCCTTGCACAGGGAGGTCTGGCAGTGCACTGGCTCAGGAGCAAGAGCTGGCAGTGGCTGCAGTTTAGCTCACATTACCCCCATCCCACCCCACCTGGGTCCCCAGGCCACACCTCTGGGCTCCTGCTGTGTCCCCAAGGCTTTAACAGAGTGGAGGACCTGCTGAGAACTCACCACCTCTCAGCAAAGCCTGGGAGGTCGGGTACCACCTCTTCCGGGATTCAGTCAGATGAGGAGAAGGGCTGCAAGACCCTTCGTGTGCCCATGTAGGGCACCTGCGGCTTTGGTCTGCTGCTTTGGTCTGTCCTTCACCTGTTCTTTCAGAGCTGGGTAAAAGGTTCTTTTCTCCTTAAAGGGTTGTAACAAAGGAGGAAACCAGGAACTTACTGGATCGGTCACCAAATTTAGTCTCTTTTTGGAAAAGCTGCCTAATGCTTGAGTGTGTGGTAATGGTCCAGTTTGCAGCAGAACTGAGTTGGTATAGGAGTCCAGAAGGTTTACATTCCTGACTCAAAGGAACCTGCTTTTTGCAAAGCCAGCATTTACCATGCTAGCCTCTAGGGAATCCCCAGCAAGTTTCCTTTCTCTTTTTTGACTGTTTTTATCTATTTTTTTTTTACATTAAAAAAAGTCTACTCTGAGAAAGTCTCACATAGTAGGCCATATAGAGCTTCTTGTACTTAACAAAATTTGCACGCAGTGAGTCATTATATGAGAGAGAGAGAGAGAGAAAAAAAAGAAAGGAAAGGAAAGGAAAAAGAAGAAAAGAAAAGAAAAGAACAGAGAAAAAAGAAAAAAGAAAAGAAGAAAAGAGAGAAAAGAAAAGAGAAAAGAAGGAAGGAAGGAAGGACGTATGGTTGGTTGTTGTGTGAAAGCAAACTCAAATAGTCTGCATGCGTAATATTAGCTGCATAAAGCCTTAGAATAGCTTTGTTGCAATACCTAAGCTGGCCCCCTGGAAACAAGGTCTGTGATGTTTTTTCCAAATTTTTGCAAGCCATACTGAGTATTTTGAAGCTACAAGAATGGAAAACCCATAAGCAATGGTACTTACGAATAGGATTTTTAAAAGCAACCCACGTTCAGGAAGCCCCAGCTGCTTTTGAAAATCCCACCTTCTGTTTTGTAGTAATGAACAAGGAAAAGATCAGAGCTATGAATCAGCTGTAGGTTTAACTCAGCAAATTGAACAAGCTTTGCAAAGTATCAGGGGCCCAGATAACATCTGGTTCAAAAGCAAAATTCAACATCTCCAACAAAAATGCAACAAAAAATTATCATGATGAAGTCTTAGCAGAGCAGCATTTACACCAGAGATGTACCATTTAAAATCCTACATCCTTCAGGCTGGATTAGCAGAGATTGAAGGGGCCTAGAGAAGGGGAAGGAGGCTTGCTGTCATTGACACAGGGTACGTGTAGAGCAAGCACTGGCAAAAATAAAGCTGATTTAGCTTAGAATGAAGAATTGGAGGTGATTTTTCCTGCAAATTCCTTCACTGATCAATATGGCAAAGGTTGTCCAAACTCTACCCCTATCCTGTATGCTATCGTTTGAAAAACAAAGGTTAGGACCAAGATCAAAACGAGTCAGCACAGGGAACAGGATTTCCACAGCCAGAGTACAGGAGCAGTTACAACTCGAGGGGCAAATTGTAGGATGACCGAATCATTTTGTGGTCATTAATCATATCAGTAGGAATGCAAGCTGCGCGACGATTCTCCTATTCCCTGCAGAGAAGTGGAGATTGTCTGGAGGCTGCTGGCAGTGGCAGCATCCCCAGTGTGGGGATCACAGCATCCCCAGGATGCAGGGCTGGACTGCTTATTCTCTGAAGCACTGTGGAATCAAAGATACTGGGTGTATTTAATGCCAAGGGCTACAGGCTGAGGCACATAGAGATTTGAATTTGGGGCTATTTTTCTAGACTCTGTGATTGCCAGTCCTGCTTTTCTCCTCCTTCCCATTACCAGTCAAGACTGATCATGCACAACATGCACCAGGGGCTGATCCAAATGTTGAGGATAGGCAGGAAGAAAGAGGAGGTTGTAGCTGCAGGGCCACGTGTGGGTACGGAGGTGTGGGAAGCAGGGGATCTTTCACTGGCAGGAGGGGCAACTGGCCTGGTGGCCCTCAGGGCAATTGTTTTGGGGTAAACGAAATGCTTTTTATGTGGAACTGACTTTTGGTTTAAAAAATGCAGTTCCAGCTTGGGGCTGGGGTCAACTGGAATTCTAGGAGCCCCAAAATGGCAAGTGTATGCCCATCCAGAGGAGTTAGACATGCAGAAAGTGTTGTATTTAAGAGGGGGTGATATCAGCTCAGAACCAAATCTATTCAGTCACAAGCAAGGGAGTGGACTTGCATGAAGCCTTGCAGCCACTGGGAAAATGAAGGGAGTGTAGGGGTCATTTTGAGCCCGCAACAGTCAGTGCAGCCCTGGCTGAAAGGAGGCAGTGCGTTGGCGGAGCCTTCGACTTGCTTCCCTTCTCCTCCTCGGGTGTGAAAGTTGCGGGACAGTAACCTGTGCATAAGGCATGTATTCGTTGTGAAGGAAACCATGGCACAGTGGTTTCTTTTCCTACAAAATGTCCAAGAACTTGTAAGAAATATGTCAAAGGAGAGACATAGAATCTGCTGCCCTGCTGCTCCAGCAGGCAACACCTCTCAGAGCAGGCCGAGGAAGGTGAGGAGGCAGCACAGAGCCTGTAGGATGTGCATGCTTGTGTGGCTGCTGTTGCACGTGTGTGTGTGTGTGTGTGTGTGTGTGTGTGTGTGTGTGTGCACAGGGGTGGTAGGGTGAAGGACACCTGCTTCTCTGCTAGCCATCAGACCTCACTGCCCACAGGCTGAGCCCTGACCCAGTTTGCTGGGGGATTGCTTTTGTCTAACATCATTTTGCATAGAGTGGCCTGCCACCCTGCCTTTGGGTTAAAGAGAAAATTGGCCAGTGTCACTTGCAGAAGTGGGGCTTTACCCTTTCTCGAGGGCCATGTTGAGTTTGTTCAGTGGGTGAGAAAACTTTGACTCTCTAATGTACCCATTTAACTCCTTCCTTCCTCCACTTTTGCTTCTCTGTTCCCCTCTCCCCTTTATGACCCTTATTATTTTTCCATCCACAGCAAAACAGTTCACATCAAGGTAATTGATGATGAGGAGTATGAAAAAACCAAGAATTTCTTCATTGAGCTGATGAGCCCCCGCATGGTGGATATGAGTTTACAGAAAGGTGTAGTACTGGCCCTGCAGACTAACATTAACGTTCTTCTTTCCTCCTCTTGTCCATCTCCTTCCTCCTCTTTTCCTCCTCTTCCTCTGATGTCTCTCTGTCTCCAACTGCTCTGCCCTAAACACTGCTGTGCGCACACACCGTGTCACATGGTACCCATGGGGTGGCATGGGGAGTGATGCTGGGGCTGCTGAGAGGCAAAGTGGTGAGGGGAGCAGAGAGAGAAGGATGGAGAGCAGTCCTGTTTGTCCATAGTTCTGTGGTGACTTGAGAGAGACCTTCTGCTCTCTGCACCGAAGGGCCCAAGCAAATTTTGTAACATCAGTGGGAAGATGCTGGCTAGAAACACATCCAGCATCTCAGGAGATCATTGCTCAGCCCTGGTCCTATGGGTTGTTCCAGTCGGACCTGTGTTAGAAAAAGACAGGAATCGAGGCCTGGCAGAGAAGCAGCTCTGTAACTTCTGGGAAGGACTGGACAAAGGCTGTGCAACCCCTGGTCTGGTTGCTGCAGGGCAACTCTGGGAACAGGAGCTGAGAGCAAGGAGAAGCTGATGCCCCGCTTTGGTTTGCCTGGGGGCTCATGGCAGCTGTGTGCCCTGCAAGGGTACTGGAGGGAGACAAGTGAGCTGGCATCAGGGGGAAGTGGCTAGCTCTGCTCCAGTGTCCAGGGCATTTCCTTTTGAGCCTTGGAGGCATTGTAGTCCCATTGTGTCACCTCTGAGGTCCCAGCAAAGCTGTCCTCCCCTTGGGAAGGCTGCCATCCTCATTTGGGGAACAGGTCAGGAAGATAGGCAGATACTATCTAGAAACTGTTATACTGTTATACTATTTAGAAATGGAAGTTAGAACCATCAGCCTCCTTTGCAGCTGATGGAGCTGTTGCTACTGGCAGAGACCTACCTCACCCCTCTGGGGATTGTGTGTCTCTCTTTTCCTCAGGTTCCCAGCCCAGAGTTCTTGCAGGTTTATTATTAATTGTGAGGGTATTATTATTGTATTTATTATTAATGGTGAGAAGAAATTGAGCTTCCAGCTAAAATGCAGTGGGTACCTCCGGGTGGTGGTCCGTGGTGCTTCTCAGGCAGCCGATACCCTTTCCATTACCATCTGACACTGCAAAAAATTGCGCTGCAGAAGTCGCCTTCCACTAACCATCAGCAAGGTCCTCCTCCCACTTCACCCTCCCTCCTCACTCCCTTGCCAGCCCTTCTGCCCCTAACACCCCCGCTCCCAAGGAGCCGCTGCGAGGATGCCGTGTCCGACAGGCAGGCCGACGCACACCGCCCCAGCGGGAAGGGGCTGCGTGCCAGGAGCCCGCGCCACCGCCGCTGCCGCTGCTGCCGCCTCGCCTCCAGCCAGCCGACCCGCTGTACACAGTTGTCTCTCTTGTTGTCCCTACAGGAAGACCATAAGGGTTAAGATAGTAGATGAGGAGGAATACGAAAGGCAGGAGAATTTCTTCATTGCCCTTGGTGAACCGCAATGGATGGAACGAGGAATATCAGGTGTGAGATCCTTTATGAAAAAAATGAAAAAAAGAAAAAGTCAGAATCAAATATCCAAACCCCAAATCCAGAAAGTATAACCTTCTTTCTCCTCCTTACCCTTCCTCCTTTTCTCCTCCTCCTGTAGAGGGATCGACTTGTACTCTTTGCCCTCCTGTATTCTTGCTCTTACCCTGTTTCAGTGTCATCTCTGCCTTTAAGAGCCCAGCTTACTTCTGATCCTCCTTTTGTGCAATGCTTGAGCCTCAGAGGCTGTATTATTTTGATTTGGTTTCCTTGTCTTGATCTGTTTTTTGTTCTGAGCACACCTTTACTGTTCTCCCTTCTCCTGCTCCTTTGTCAGGACCTTGGGGACTGTGAAAGGCAAGAGAAGAGTGTAATGCATGGCTGCTCCTTCAGCTCCTCCTGTACTCCCCCCTGTCCCTCCCTCTGTTGTTTCCTCCAGTGTCATTGCCTTGGTGCTCTTGGGTCCCTATGAGGTGCAATGGAAAACCCATAGGAGAAGAGGGAAGGTGTGAAGTAACTTGTTTTGCTTTTTTTTTTTAAACGGTTCTTCATGTGTTCCATCTGAAAACCCCTTGAATGCATCACAGACAATCACAGTCTGTTATGCAGAGGGTGTGAAGCTCTGCTGAGGTCCTACTTCATCAGCAGTGAGACCTAGGATCTCCCAGCAGACCAGACCAGATTCATAGCGGGAATAAGCCCAGACTTACGGTTGTGCCTTGCCTACATTTATCTTTGTCCTTGTCCTATATGTGTTTGACCTCTTTGTCACTGAATCTTGCCAATGGCTTCACCAGCTTTGGGGTGGCCTGGGAGGGCCAAGATTTAAACAGAGGCACTTTACAAAAGGGATTTCAAATCCACCTTCTGAGTGTCTGTTACAGAGTAGAGCCAGATGTGTGTGCCCATGGGCTTATTTCTGCTCCCATGTGCTGCTGCCAGTGATGGGATACCTGGCAGTTGCCTGTGCACAGCACAACTTTCCCTTGCTGAAGCATCTTCTGTCTCTTCCCTTGCCAGCACAGCAGCTGCCCTCTGGCCAGTCCAAGCTCCCATGCACAGCTCTGCAGGACGTTCAGGATAGACACAGGTTATGTTAGCATGTTGGCATCATACAGCATCCATGGATTTGTAAAATGTAAACCCACAGTTTAATGCTGTCAGACTGCCTCCTGCAGCCCATAGGCAGTGAGGGACATTAGGTTTCACACTGTCAAGCACAGGCACTCAGCTCTCACCAAAGTCCAACTGCCCTTGAGCAGACACAGTGACCAATCACCCATGGGAGTATGTCCCAGCAGTCAATTGCTCATTTGCCCTCCAGGGTAAAGATGTGAGTGCAGCTTCTAGGTAGAAGTTGTCTGGCCTCAGCTTATAGGCAGTAGTTATTTTACTACTTTCTTCCATCGTATGAAAGAGCTGTATAGTGCCACAGCTTCCATGTAGGTATCTGCTCACTATATCCATAGTATGCTCAGATTTATTCTTGGGTGTTACGTAAGCAAAGTGTTCAGTCCTGGATCAAAGTCTTCAGTCCTAGAACTACACTGGGGTCTCCTCTCTGCATGTGTCCCTTCCTATCCATGGGTCTCCCACCTCCATCTCAGCAGGTCCAGGAGGAAAATCACAGGCCCCTTGCTCTCTCCTGCTTATGCACTTGACAGCTTGGAGAAGCACACTGAAGCTTTTCTCAGCTGTCAGCTCTCTGTAAGTCCTTCATCCTTTTCTAAACAATAAGCAGAGTCAGGATACAGAGTCAGAATTGGGCTGTTTTTATGAAGTCCCACATTTCTTTTTCCTATACAGGTCACGTTGCACCTGGCTGAATAAAAACAAGTATTTGAAAAAAATCCAAATGGCCCCTGAAGTGGCCCAGTTGTAAAATGTCCTCATTATTATTAGGACTACAAAGCCAGTTTGCTGTATCGTATGTATCTCATTTACATCTACATCAGCTGGAGTCAGTGGGTCTGTCTGATTTGCAACAGGCAGAGAACAGATCAGAGCGGGACTAAATTGATCTGCAGTACAGAGCCTGCAGGCCAGGAGGTGAGGGCGCACCCTTGGACAGACCCTCTTTGCCTGGAGGAAGTAAAGGACGATGCCAGGGAGGGGACACAGAGCCTTGGTTGGCCTCATTAGAGAAAAATCAGAGTGAGAGCACCCTGGTTTTAAAATCTAAGAGGCAGGAGATTAAATTGCATTTGTAAATGTTGCTGGCACAAGGTGGCACAGTCGCTACACTAAATCCAGGGCATCTGGAAAGATCCCCGTCTCAGTAGTGCTGCACATTGCGGCATCTCCGATGAGTGTACCTTTTGCCTGGCATGAAGAATAGGGAGCTACGTGAGGCTTTCCCATAGAGAGCACTGTGAGTGATCAACAGCAGCTGCTGTGGCCAGCAGCTTCACGGAATGCATGCATGAGCAGCTGGCTCCCGGCGGAGAGGAGGCAGCCCAGGGTGTGCACGGGCTTGCACATGCTCGGGCATCATGCGACCTGCCATGCAGCACTGGGAAGGGATGCCCATGCTGAATCCAGCACACGTGTTCCTGCCAGCACCATGCAGGTGCTGGCATTGCCCCGTGCCCCCAGACAGGGGAAAAATCCCACACCACAGTCAGCTAGCTGGGGCTTTGCTTGGTTTTGTTGTGGTGATGAATGTGCCCCCACGTGGCTCACATGGCAAGGGCAAAGCACAGCTCCTCCCTCTCCTGGGGGCTCCAGGCCCTGTTGTTTTTGAGAAAGAATCTTTCTGGGTTTTGGCTACCCATGCATTTGTTTCCAGTGCTGCAAAAGATGTGGGTTTCTTGACAGTGTGTCCTCGTTTTGTTGTTACTCCCCACCTAGCTATGTCACACTGAGCCTGTGGCTAAGGAGCCCTAGGAGTATTGATCTTCTCAGCTCTTCACAGTGTCTTCAAAACATCTCTCCTGACTCCTGTTGAAGCAGGGCAGTGTTGGGCACCTGAGATGAATGCCAGTCGTGTTTGGAAGTAATCTGCAATCCGGGTCATGCAGAGAGAGCCAGTCCATCACAGTTGTGGCTGCACAGTTACCATAGCTTTGTGCTGAGGGCCTGCACCCCGCCTGGGACCTCTCCATGCAGGGGACAGCTCCTGGCTTATCTTAGGGATACAAGCTAGGTGGCAGTGATGGAATCAGGGATGAAATGTCCCCCGAAGGGATGGCAGAGCTGATGACGGGGAGTATTAGATGCTTTTCAAACCAGCCTGGGGCAGAGTTGGAACAATTTCTTTTGGGATGCAGAACTTGTTCCAGGGCCTGGTGCTATTCAGACCCAGTGTGCAGTCCCTGAGGGTACCTGCTTTGCTGCTGGCTGCAGTGGTTTCTGACAGACATGCAGTGGAGGAGGATGGCAGGTGGGAGCAAGGGTTGCTGCTATACAGTTGATTTGTGCTACTGTCTGTGCTGTCCTGTACACCTGCCAATACAAAGCAGTCACCTCCAGTCAAGGGAACTTCTCCTTGGCCCTGATCAGAGCTGAGGGGCACAGGGGTCTCTCTGAGGGCCAGAGCTCAGCATGAAATTCATCCTATTGCTCTTGCTCTCTGCACCTTCTAGCACCTTACTGGAGGAAAAACCATCTCTTCTCAGAAGCGTACCTGTGGTGATCCAAACACAAATTCCTGTCTTCAGGTTGATCAGGGCTTGCAGAACGCAGAACTGCCACTGATACAGCCTTTTAACTGGAACATTTTGCATCATCTGCAGATGCTACTCCTTCCTGTTCACCCCCAATTACATCAGTGTGCTGCTTTGAGCCTTGGGACACAGGGTGGTTAACCCTTGCCCTAAGGAGAGCTGACCGCCTACTCCTGTTATATAAATGCTACATCTACAACACAAAACTTTGTCTTGCAGGTCATCTGTACTTTTTCACCAATCACTTTCTGCAGCTCGAGTTTTTCAAAGCCTTTCTGATCATCCAAACGAAGCACATCCAGTAGTTTTACTATAGCAGCTCTTTTTGTTGCTGTGCTCCAATAATTCAAAGAGATGAGAACAGATCAGAGATTGGTACCTTGCCAGCCTGGTCTGTGCTGGAGACCAGTACTCAGTAGTGGTATATCAGATGTACAGAGCAGTGGAAAAGATGGTGCTTGCAGCAAGCTTGTTATATCGAAGTGAATGAATAAAAAGAAATCAAAAAGTGACTTACAATCTTTGCTTAGCAAAGATGCTACGTGTTGCTTTTCTCTATCCTCCTGGTCATTTTCCAGGTTTCCTGACTTTTTTTGTCCTCTCTGTTTCTAAGAAATTAATCTCTGAATCCTTCCTGTCTCACCTTTCCTCCATATGTGCAGTCATGCAAACTGAATCCCTGTCTACTGAGCGCTGCAGGGCTTTGAAACCTCCCAGCACCCTGAACTACATTTCTGGACATCATTTTTCCAACACCTTTTTAAAGGTTCCTGCAGTGAAACCAGTCTTCTCCTTTATGACAAGAGGCTGTCTGTTGGTTTGACTCTTGCTCTCATGGCAACACTGCTATCGTATCAGCTCACAACTCAGAATGAGGATTTTGCTGCTGTCCCAGCAGGATTTCAGAGTAATACTTTCTTCACACATCAGCTTTCACACTTTTTCCACAGCCCTGGAATACAGGAGAAATACTTGCTTTGCTTTCCCTGGATAAGATTGCTCTTCTGCTTAAATTGTGGTTAACCTTAGTGTTGATGGAGCCTAAATCGCAAATGAGGCTACTTTGGAGGATTGCACTTGATTGCAGATAATGGTGAAAATAGCATTTGGAAAAATATGATACTTGAGGGTAACTAATAGTCAGCTTGTGAGAATTCAGCTCATGGCACAGTGGTGGAAGATTCAACCTCAGGGCTGATGCTTGAAGACTGAGTCTTGAGGGTTATGTTTTATAAAAGGGACTGACAACCTTCATGCAGAGTTTTGCTCAGTAAGCATGTCTCCCACAAGATACTAGTTCACTGGAAATGGGTGGCAAACACTCTATTAACAGCTTGTTGACATGCCCTGGCTTGGGAAGATTTTGTCTGAAGTCTCTCAGCCCTCCCAGCACTGAATCAACTGCTGCAGACAAATCTCACAGCACATCTCCTTCTAATTGAGTGCCAGCACCTCTGATGGGAAAGCTTTGTGCCCATAGGGAGGATGTGGAGTCACAGCGCAAGGATTAAACTGTGAAGAAAGAAGGATTCCCAGTTCGGATTGATCCAACAAGTTATCTCTATCAAAATATTGATGAAATTATTTGACTTGGTACAAAGATCCATGCCTGTTTAAGATAAGCTGCATTGATACATGAGCACATGTGCTGCAGTTTCCTGAAGTGTGGGCAGATGCTAAGAAATTCCTTCTTCATCAACTCCATCAACTGCTGATGAGAATAGCAAAAAATGTTAGATTGCTGTTTCCTCGTTCCCTGAAGGTTTAGTAATTTGCTCACAGTTCTGTGATTAAGCTGAACGCTGCTGATTCTCCTGATGGAGAGGAGTCTCTTGGATTCTGCAAGAGCTTTGCTATTGACTTCAATAATAACAACAGCATTCAGGTTAATGCTGAAAAATCTCTGCCTTGTTTAGCCTATTAAAAAACCCCATGTTTTCAGCTCTTCACAATCCCTTAGGGAAACAGTTTGCTCACCTCACTGAGCAAATCTGGAGGCGGAGCCAGTGGACGATTACATCTGGAAGATGGAGGATCCTTATCCCTTTGGGGAACTGAGCCTGTGGTTTGTATGGTCACTTCATGGTCGCCTTTGAGCGTGCCAGGGGTGGAGGCTGTGTGTTCTCCTTGCCTTTGGCTTCGTGTGACTGCCCTGCTGTGTGACTGAGAGTCTCCTCAAAATTCATCCTGCCCTCCCTCATTTCAGCTCACTCTCTAAATCCCAGGCCTTTAACAAAGATCTTCTTATCTATACAGTGACTTCTCAGAGTCTTTAGGGATACTGATTAGAAAAGATTTATGTTAATGAAAAACGAGTCCAGAATAAAGCATGCAGCATAGTCAAATCTCTCAGTGAGGTAAACGGCAGAGAAAAGTGTTTCACTCTTTAGAAAAAGGCTGGGAGACACATTTAGCACATCAGGTTTTTGTAAACTACAGGATTGCCAGATTGCTGGTCTGTTCCTGTCCCAAGGTTGATTCCTCTTGGTTTAAGCTGTTTAGAGATTAAGCAGGAAGGAATGAAATTCGTGATCTGTAACCCACACCAACATGCATGTCATAGCAGGATTTGACCCCAGAGTACACCAAAACCATGCAGATGAAATGTCTTATTAGTAAGCAGGTTTTTTAGCAGCTTTTTAAAATTCAGGTGTCTGAATTGTCCAGTTTCAGGGGTGGCCGGGGAAGCAGAGTTCATGCATGCAATTTTGACTTCACCTAGTCAAAACCAGGCCTTCAGGGCAGAGAAACCCCAGTGAAGGAGGAACTGGGATCCAGAGCTGAAGGCTTTGTGTCCTCCTGGGTGAGTCAGCATCACAGCCCCCTTGTCTGCGGGTACACGTGTTTGTCCACAATCACACCATGCAAGGGGTTAGGTAAGGGATACTTGGGACTGCTATTTTGGATTTGGCTGGAGAGCTAATTTTAGCAGTTCCCTGTAAGAGTACACATGTCAGGCCTCTGAGACTACCTGAGATGTCAAGAGCAGTGAGGTGGCCTGGCTTAGCCCCATAAGGAGCGTGATGTGCAGAGCAGCAGTGTGGGAGAGGGAGAGGTGCCCTGGGGAGGACTGGAGGGATGCAGCCCTGGCTGGGGGTAGTGGAGGGAGGCTTGTGGGATGGGAACAGCATGGAGGCTGTCAGTGAAGCTGGTACAGGTACAGCATCCCCAGATGGGCTGTCAGGAAACATTACAGGTCAGGGCTAAGGGCACATTAGCAGATGTGTGTGCAGGAAGGAAGCTTTAGTCCGTGAAATCATTTTCTTGCTTGCATGCACAGCATTCACTCAGAAATATAAAGATAAAATAATCCCTTGGCTTTCTGCATGCTGTATTCTTGATGTTTCATTCATAGCTTTATAGTCTTCTTCAAATATTCATGTATCATAGCATAAGTGAAAGGGAGAAAAATTGTTCTTTTGCAGGCTCCCAAGCAGATGGGGAAAAAAATAAACTCAAATCCCAGAGCAGTATAATAACAATTTTAAAAAACATGAGGAGCCAATGATTTTTTTTAATAACCACAGTAGCTTAGGGTCCCAGTAATATTTCATTATATTACATTTGAACACCAAATTGACCCATTGTACTAATGCTTGTAATTGCAAAAGGCAAATTAAATTTCTGCACATAGTTTGGAGAACCAGAAGACCGTGGAACAGTAAGGAGGCAACATGAATGGCAGCATGAACTGCAGCAGGACAGAGCTATAAGGAGACTCCCAACTCATTCTACCAGGGGCAGTGAGGAGCTGGTTGGAAACTTCTGGAAGAGCTGTGTGGATGACAGGAGGTGATGCAGGCGGAGCAAACATCCTACTGTATCTTGTTGCTCTGTGGCGCTGTATGTGCTGCACAATATACTCACAAATGGTTTCCCCAAAGGTTTTTGACTCTCAAAGAGAATTGACTGTGAAACACAAAGGATGAAGAGGATGAAAGGATGAAGGCAAGGAGCCTCTTCATCATCTCTTCCCCTTTCACTGTGTCTCTACCTGCCCACATGGACAAGATCTCTTGGAGTGCCCTCAGTATTTCCAGCTGGGGAGATGGATTGGTGGATGAAGATCTTGGCTGGGTCAATGTCTCTCTGCAGACTGCTGGGAAAGCTGTGCCCATGGATGCTGCTCAATAGAGCAAGGAAACAACTGGGTGTCAGGACTCAGGATTAGTTTCCCTGGCTCTGCCATGGATGTGCTGTGCGACCTTTGATAAACTGCTTAGGAAATCACTTTCAAATGGCACAGATACAATTAGGTGCATCTATATAAAAGTGCCTGCTTTTCAGAGGTCTGAACTGGCAAGTCTGGGAGAATGAGCACTTTTGGACTCCAGCCCACTTCTGAGTTTGCAAAATGTTCCCTTTAGCTTCTTTTTGCTTGCTTCACCATCTGTCAGATAGGGCTGTTAATACTGACTCAGTCTTTGTACTAAAAGTGCATGATAATAAGTGTTAGTAATTACAATACTGTCATCACATGCAACCAAGTCGTCAGGGACTGGTTTGCTGTTTGAAAGACACGTAGTAGTTAAAGCTAAGGCACAGAGTTGGTGCTTGGCCCCTTTCAAAGAGCTCGAGGTTTTTTGCTGTAGGGACTCTACTGTAACTGGTTTGACACTTGGATCTAAGCTGTGGCTATCTGTGGGCAACACTTAAGAGGGATCCAGCCAGATGTTTCTTTTTGACAGCTCTAGGGAGCGGGGAAATCAAGAGAGGGGAGGGTCAGGGGGTCACCACCCAGGGCAGCAAGAGCTCTGGGCTTTGTCTGTATGGAAAGTCAGGGTAACATCATCCCTTGCAAGGACCTTCACCCCTTTCTCCTCCTTTTCTCCCACCTCAAATCTCACAGGACCATGCAGTCACATTTCCCAACAGGCCGTTGCATCCTGCTGTGATGATGTTGCGTGGCCTGTGTCTGTGCAGCACTGTCAGGCAGACCAACAACTTGGAGCCAAGAGAGCCAGGAGGACTCAAACAGTCATGCTTTACATGTGCCTATGCTCCTCTAGGCACCCTGACCCTCTTGGAGTGGTATCTGTGGGGCATGGGATAGGTGTAGGTGAGCCAGGGCATCATCCTGAGGGATGATGCATGGCCATGTTACCCCCTGCCCCTTTTTGACACTGGAGACCACCTGTTTTATCAATGCCTCTCTCTGATGATGCTCCTCTCAATGGGCTGCCCATCACCCTGGCCACCTCCTCTTCTCAACACCTACAAGTTTACTGGGGCTCCTCTGTTGTGCCAAGCCCCTCCACAACCACACATACCCTCCCGAAACAGGGGCACCTTCCACGGCTTTGGGTCAGTTTGTATTGTGTCAGACCTCGATGGCTAGTGTAACTGCCCTCCTTCAGCTCTTTCCCTCTCCCTCCTTGCCACTCCCCAGCTGCATCCCATCCCTCTGCCTTTGCTTGGGGGAGGGGGTGACTTTGGGAATCCAGCGCCCTGGTGCTCACTGGAGCACCCAGCCTCCTCTCCACCTTGCTGCTGCAGTGTCTGCTCCCCAGCCTGTGCCCAACATGCAGCCCTGGTGAGCTTGCACACTGCCTTGCACCACATCCATTGCTCACTGACAGCCTTCATCTGCAAAACAGCTTATTCCCCTTGGATATTAACTTCTTCCCTCTTTTTCTTCTCTCTCCCTGTCTTTCTCTTGTTCTCTCCCCACAGCCCTACTGCTCACACAAGGTAAGTGCTTTTTCTCCTTTCCTCTGCCTGCTCTGGCTCTCTTTTTGTCCCCTTTGGTCAGACCCCCCCTGTTTGTGTTTTCTATGTGGTAGACAACCCCAACTCATGGTGTTTGTGTCTAGCAGGAACTAGTTAAGAGCAATGCAATTAAGAAAATAACAGTGATTGATTGACATCTAAGAGCATTTCCCATATTCCAGATTTTTCCCTGCAGTTTGGGGGAAATGACACAGCCAGAGCTGCAAAGCAGAACATGCAGCTCTGGCTGCTTTGAAGCTGTGGCTCGACCCTCTATTTGGGCAGCTCTGGTGCTTGGGTTGTGCTGATGTGCTGGGGAGCATGGGGCTTTTTGCAGGGAGGTGGCACTCGTGGGGTGTGGGACGGTGTTGCCTGGGGTGGGCGAGGGTGCACGGTTGTGCAGGTGTCCCCTTGCCATGGAGGGTCACACGCCACCCTCAGTGCGTGCACCCCTGTGCTCTCCATCTCCCATCCTGGGGGGTCCCCAGGGTATGCCCAGCGCCCCAGCAGCACTACCAGGACTTGATAAGCACCAGCACCATGTTCCTCCTCACCCTCAGCTCTGGCTCCGCACTCTTCATCTCCTCTCCCTGAGTCAGGATTTCATGTATATTAATACTGAGCCCCTCTTCCTTGCCTGAAATCCCCATTACACTGGTCTTTCTTTATCCCCCTGTGGTGCAATGTGTGCTTCCTGTATTTTTGTTATTCCTTCCATTCCAGATATGATTACTGTTGAATTTGCACTAAAGAAGCATTTGTTGGAAGATAAGGGCAGGCATGCTGGGTGCAGAGATGAGCTTGAATCCCACAGGTTTGAGAGCAGAGCTGAAAACTGAAGCATTCATGATGCCTGAGCTGCGGTGGAAATCAAAGGAGCAGCATCTGCCATGCAGGCTTCAGTCTCTGCCTCTTTTTGGAGGATGCCAAATCTTCTGTGCAGGGGATGTCCTGAGCCTGTTGACTATTGGACTAATTAGAAAATTGCTAGTGGCAGACAGAAATCCCTAGTTCCCCAAATATCAGCTTAGGGTGTTTATGGAAAACTCCTCGGAATGGTTTGGACAGTTTCCTTTGTTACCTCTTCAGGTCCAGGAGGACTGGAAATAAGTTGAGCACAGCCTCCTTCCCAGTAATTTCATTGCTTTAATTCAGTAGCTGCCTAATTTGATCAGAACCCCAGGAACCAAATAATTTCTATTAAAATAACATAACTTTCCTCTCTCTGTTGTGATCCAGCCTGATTGCTTTTGGCAGCCGTTACTGGAGAACTTAGTCACCAGCTATGGAAAGTTACTTTCCAGTTAATAAGGAAAGCCTCCTCTCTGTCTTTTGTGGAGGTCCCTGGGGTGCCCCCCTTGCCGAGCTGCCCCAGGGTGCCCTCTGTGCACGTGAGGTGCTTTGGGCTCACGGTGCTTGGCCCCTGTGTGCTTCAATCCAGCAGCTGGCCGGTGAGCAGGCATGTGCTGGAGTGTCACTCAGCAGCAATCACAGCTAATCAGTGGGGAAAGAAGTGACGTCCTCGTTTAGTCCATGTCATGTTAGATTTAGGTTACACAGGCACACAGGAATCTTTGTTAAAAAACTGCATTATTGAACGTTTCCGTGGAATCCGTTGGTCCCATGCCTCGTCCCTTCCCTCCCAGAGCAGCTCACACAGCTCTTCCCGGGCAGCACCCCTTTCCTGGGGATGTGTCCCTGGGACTGCTGGGTGCCCTGGCTCTCCTCTGCAGCCCTGG
The DNA here is from genome assembly GCA_013400975.1 of Atrichornis clamosus. Lineage (NCBI taxonomy): Eukaryota > Metazoa > Chordata > Aves > Passeriformes > Menuridae > Atrichornis > Atrichornis clamosus. The sequence continues at coordinate 14,399 of WBMZ01004612.1, read as the reverse complement.
GGCATTCCCCCTCTGGTGGTATCCCTTTGGCAGCCCCTGCAGGGCCAGCAGCAGCACAGCCCCCGCTCAAAGGAGTGAGCCCATATCTTTGCAGAAGCTGTGGGTGCCCTGATGGATGAGCCCAAGTGTCAATGCCTCTCTTGTCCCAGGAGCCCTTACCTGGGGAGAAATGAGGGATCCTGACTTTGGCCCCCCTGGCCTTGCAGACCCCTCCCAAGGAAAACAGGGCTGTGAATTTTACACAAGGTGAAGTAACTAGGCAGGGCACAGGTTCCCCTCAGCATTTATTTCTTCCAAATGGGCTCTCTGAATGAGACTTGCAAGGCCATGCAAAGTTTGACCGTGTGTCCAGTGCCAACTGTTCAGGCTTCAGAGTAGTATGAAGTGGCTGTGGAGAGACTTGAGAGTCAGACCTGGTTTTTTTTTAACTTCTCTGGTGTGTAACCTTCTGTTTTGACACTGGCAATGATCTCTCTGTATACTCTTTATACAAGGAAATATTCAATACCGAAGTACATAGATACTCCAGTTGTCCCTGCCTTTGCCAGCAGTGGAAGAGCTGCTCTGATGGTCTTTCCAGCCTTTGCAAAAGTCACTGAAAGCCTGAGCACAGCCTTTGCTTGAAAGTTCTTGGGCTCTGGTGATCCAGATCTTTAAAGGGATGTGAAATTATTTAAATGGTAGATACTTCTATATCATAATCTCTATATATTCACCCAGTTCAAAGAAAATATTTCTAAATATGTTTTTTTATTTATGCATTAAAACTCCCGGGCCCGCTTTGCAGTGGGAAAGGCTGGCGAACAGAGATGCCAGTTGTCTGGCCAGTCAGGGATGGTCGTGTCAGTGGCAATCTCAAGGCAGAGCCAGGAGTGGAATAATGCTCAGTTCCCAGCCCTGTGCCTTAGCCTCCCTCTCATGAATGTTCAGCATTTCCCAGTTAGCATTAAGGAATGCTGGGGCATGTATACGGGATGTATCATGTCTCAAAAATAGCTTTCAGGGCTAAGTAAGCAGATTCCTCACATTTTAGAAAGCAGCCCAGGCTGCCAGTGCTTGTATGTGTGTATGTGCTTCAGTAAAGGGCATATCCATATGCTAATCTCCAAAGCCAGAGTGTCTTTTAGCCAGAAGTCTTCCCCACTTGTGACTGACAGCTTGACAGTGCTCTGGAGAGAGGAGCTCATTCATGCTATTTACTTTGTTTAGCCAGGATTATATTTTGTTAAGCCACAACAAAGAAAATATCCCATTTAAATTGTGTTTTAATTTCTTCCTAGCAGCACAGTCCCCAGAAGGGGTGACCTTCATGCAGATACATGCCTGCTCCAGAAATGGATGGAGGCAAGATAGCCTGAGGAGTGTGAAATGGCCTTCATAGCAATCTTTCATGAATACATTGCTGGTTTTAATCCAATTTATTTAGGAAGTGTCAGGGAATAAAAACTGGTTCATGGTTGTTTGGTAGTCTTGCAGCATTGCCTAGGTGATGAGTATCTACCTCTCTGATGGTGTTACAGGGCCTTCCCATTGCCTGTTTCAGTTCAAAAGATGCAGTGGCCAGATTACACCATGGAAATGGGCTTTATCTAACTTTGATTTATGATGTGTCCAGGAGACCACAGGCAGTGTCCAGTTCCCGTTTAGTCCCCCCTAGTCTGAAGGAGGCTGAGTGGTCAACCATTGAACGATGTGGGAACACTGCTCAGTGCTCCCCTTGCCCCAGAAGAAATAGAGGGAGGAGGGGTTATGCTTACAAGATTTTGAGCCCAAGAAACGGCCTGTCATGTGCAGGTCTGAAAGTGCTTTGGAGATCACTGCAGCTCAAGTCCCAGGATGACCCTGCAGGTGTAAGTTGAGAGAGACAGACTGAGACAGACGTGGGGTGAGAGCTGAGGAGTGAGTGTGGCAAAGATGTGCCCAGAGCTGCACAGCACAGCAGTGGCAGGACCGTAACCAGGAGCTGCTGAGCCCCTCTCACCTGTCATAGCTTTGTCTGAACAAGGCAGAATAAATGACAGCATGGAGTGGTTTAACCAAATACTTTTCCTTGCTTCCTGCAGGGTGGACCCTAGTGGGTGTCACCTGTGGCCATTGCTACAGCCTGAGCAAAAGCAGACTTCCTCCTCATTCCTCCCACCCGGCGTTTGCTCTTACCAGACCTGTTGTCTTGCCTGCTTGTAGCATCTTCTCTCTAACCCGTGGTCTCCCTGGCCCCAGGAGCAGTATGTTGGTGCAGCAGCTGGCACAGCAGCCCCAGCTTGCCTAGCCTCAGCAGCCTGTGCGTGCTCCTGCAGCCCAGAGAGGTTCCTAACACTCCATGATAGCACACCCCAATGTGCCGGAGCAGGTAGGGTTTAGAGAACCCCTCTCTGGCCGCCTTCCCCTTCCCAGCAAGAGATGGAGGCAGCCCAGGAGGTCCTGGCAAGCGTCTGTTCTTGCTAGGAACAGCCAGACCTTATCAGGCATAATTGGACATGACAGCAGGGAGTCCAGGGTGCAATCCGCATTGAAAAGTAGGTCCTGATGCAGATACAAACAGAAATCAGGCTAGTTAATAATTTAGCTGCAGCTTGGCAGCATTCACCTTGACAGACTTGACCTTCCAAATGAAAAATCTGTCTCCCACCACACACACACACACACACACACACACACACACACACACACATCCCTCCTCCCCCTGCTTACTTTGTGTTTTGTTTATCGCAGCCCCTGGTAGTTGTCTTTGCAGGCTACCACACTGGGGTAATGTGTGACACACCTCACAGATGTCCTGTCTCTGCTTTCTGGAGGAGCCCTTCAAGACCCCAACCCTACATCCACCCTCAGGAGGTGGACCTGTGGCTACCACAGTCTGCATAGGACCATGTTCCACGCTTGCTGTTCCACAGGCAGGCTGGTGCACCCTGCTGCTGGCTGAAGTGCTTCCCTGAAAGGCAGGAGCATTGGGATTGTGCTCTTCCACTGGGTTGTTGCAAGTTTATTCCTTCTCAGCTGTTGGGTCAGTACGCACAGGGTCAACTGAGCCCTCAGCATCCCATTGGATCAGGCAGACTCAACAGGTTTGAAGCAGGTTTAGGATGGGGTCTGGTGTTTTGCAGAGGTTGGCACTGATTCCTGCCACAAGATGCCCATGTGTCCTAAATGGTAGGTGGGGAGGTGGAATGGTAGGGAGAAGAGGTGGAATCATGTAAGTGCTTTGTATCACTCTTTGGAGGTACTTAGATGTCCCCCTTAACTGTATGGCAAGAAGAGGTTGAGGCAAAAAAGTGTCAGCTGGGCTCCTAAATTTGTCCTTCCTGCCACTGTCTTCATTTCAGAGGACAGTCAGCAGCCTGGTATTTGGCATCTGTGGGTCACTTGCATGAGGGCATTGAGCAAGATCCAACACAGTATTGACTGTATTCATTGACAGTATATGTGAGTCTTGATCTGTGTTTGTCTCCTACATTAGGATGGAGGCTCAGTGAAACTACAGTGTTTTCAGATGCACCTTTGAAGTTTGTTAGGTTTCTGTGCTTTGCTTTAGTGTTGCACATCCACAAATATGTCTGCATTTTAATGAGACATGAAGGAATTACCTCCTTTCTTCCTTATCTGAAAGCTTCCTCTATTAACATTTCTGTGAGGTACCCATTTGGATGTGCTGCCTGTGTCTGTTCTCCTGTGGTTTGCTTGCAGCTGACATTGAAAGACTTAGCTTGGCAGTCATATTCAGTCAGCTGTCCCCTCAGGATGCCCTTGACGTGCCTTCTTGGGTGCCCGTGTTTCTTCTCTCTGCGCCCAGTTCAGCGTACACACGGCAGAGGAGCTGCGTGGTGACAGCAGGGCCTTCATTATTCATGTCTCTGTGGATATGCTGTCAGTAGGCTGAAGATCTCCATTGCTGGTCAGCTTGTCCCTTCGCTCCAAGTGGCCTACCTAGGGCTTGAAGGTGCCTCTGATGGCACTTGGTCTGCTGGCAAGGTGCCTTCTGGAATAGCAGCACTTCCAATGCCCCTCAGTGCCGTGGTAATCTCCAGCACCTTCACTTTGTGAGTGTCCAGTCCCATGCTGACACTAGCACCTAGCCCCTGGTCTGACACAACACTCTTGGACGTGGTTGTGTCACTTGATTGACTGTGAGAGTTGCCTGGCAAGTGATTGCCATGCTCACTGAATCAGTAGATGATCCACAGGTGGCTTGCAGAGACAACGAAGCCACCTGCTAGAACATGCAAGGTGCTGTGGACACAGGCATGCCTACGCCCAACAGCCCTGGCCCTGACACACACTGAGAAGAGATGCAGGAGATCTTCCTCCTCAGGGAGGGCTTTGGATCTTGCACTGTCCTGCCTGGTGCAAGTACATAAACTAGCATGAGCAAGATGCCACGTTCTGGGGTAAAGCTCTGTTGGATACAACTTCTGTGGAGATGAGAAGCTCTGCATGTGCCTGCAGACCTGCCTGCAGCTCAGCCTCACCTAGAGGCACAACGTTTGTATGAGGTTCTGCGTTCTCTTACCATGCCAAAGGCTTTTGTCAAATCAGTTAAATTGAGGACTGAAGTTTCATTGCATCATTTCTGCTGGAGTTGTTAAGCTGAGGAAATTCTGCCTGATATTCCCTATTTTCAGAGCATCTCCTCAGATTCCAGACATTTGATTTCTACACTCTGCAACTGCAGCCAGTGGGTGGGAGCCTAAGGGACTGTGCCGCCAACTGCAACCGCAGCTTTTCAGATGTAGTTAATTCCCAGGGAAGGTTGTAGGGAGTCAGACTGTCATCAAGTCCGGGCTTTGCAACCCAGCTGGGTTGGCTGTAGTGCTTTTGCTCAGCTCTGTACTGTCAGCACACGTCAGCATGCGCTCGGCTCATCTGCCAAGCTGGGCTTTGTGGAGCTGAGGGTGCCTTCACCCCCGAGCTTCAGGTTATGGGGAGCTCAGACAGCAGCAAAGTCACGTATGTGCTGTGGCAACTGGTGTGTGAGCACCTGGATTTTCATCGATGGACACATCTTGTCATCTTCCCACACTCCCAGGTAGAGGAAGAGATTGGACTTTCTTGTTCTGTGTCTTAGACAAAGAGATGGACCTTATTCTGACTCCTTGTTCCAGTGAACAGAAGTATCTTGAATCTTGTGCTTGATAATCATCAGTTCATGTCTCCAAGTGTAGCATAAAGCGGAATATTTCCGTAGAATTTTGGAATCACAGAATTATTAAGATTGGAAAAGACCTCCAAGATCATTGAGTCCAACCTTTGACCTTTGTGATATGCCCTCTCAGGTTCTTAAGAGGTCCAGCTCCCCCTCCCAGCCTCAGCTGGGCCCTGTATTGCAGCTTGTACACCCTGACTGGTCAGGCACAGGAAAGGCAGGGGAAACTCAGTCTCTTTCTTGAGATGTGAAAGCTTTGCAGAGAGCCCATCAGCATGTGCCTGCACTTGGGCATGTGGGTGGAAGAGAGGACCTGGGTCAGGGCTAGCGACACTGCCAGGGCACCCTTCCAGCTGGTTGGGACGCTCCTTCCCATCTGGACAACCAGAACCCTCTTGAGGCACCTTGCTGGGTTAGCTGGGTCATCAGCAAGATGGCCTTGACACAGGGCCATTGCAGCATGCTGCTGACCCGTGGTCCTGGTTTAGTTTCCTTCAGCAAAAACTAAACATAGAATGGAATATATTGGAAGAGACCTGTTTTCAACCCCTCTGCCATGGAGTACCTTTCCCTAGACCAGGTTTCTCAAAGCCACATCCAGCCTGGCCTTGAACACTTCCAGGGATGGGGCATCCATAACTTCACTGGACAACCTGTTCTAGTGCCTCAGCACCCTCACAGTAGTATGAAAGAAAAAAAAATACTTGTTTTGTGACTTATTTCTTGTGCATTTTTCCAATTCTCATGTGGTTCCTATGTGGTTGTGACTGTGTGTGTCTTGTCTGTTAGATCAAGCACTGAGTGGCACAGGGGGCCAACAGTGATTTTCTACTCAAAGCAGATAAGAGTTCTTTCTCTTGTTCATTCAAATCAGGGAACACATCAGGATGTAAAAGGCAACTTAAAGGGCACTTGTGCCAAATGGAAGAACTAGTCAGTACCTTGGTCTCCCCAAAGGTGTGGCTGCCGCAGGGGTAATGGGAGGGTGTATGTCAACCAAGAGCACCAATGCAGACTGAAGAAATGTTGAAGTTTTATTATTTTAATAATTTGAAAACATGTTGCGTATGTTCTTGGTGACTGATATTCACAAGTCTTGGTCCTTTGTTTCTGTGGTCCAGCACCCCACCACTGCCCCCCAGATAGCTGGGTGAGCTTAGCAACCTCTGAGGGGGCTGCAGAAGCCCATGCTCACCCCTGCAGACAAGCCCCTGTGGTGGCCTGGAGCTCCAGGGCTGCTGCCCACAGCTTGGTGTCGGCCTTGCTTTCACAGAGGTGGCTGAGAGGAAGATGACAGTTGAAGAGGAGGAAGCCAAGAGAATTGCAGAGATGGGCAAACCAATACTTGGCGAGCATCCCAAACTGGAAGTCATCATTGAGGAGTCCTATGAGTTCAAGGTCAGGAGGTGTCCTAGGGGTCCTCCAGGAGGGGAAAGCCACGTGGCACTGTCGAGCAGCCTTGGAGAGCAGGACTGAGGGGGAAGCATGGGCAGGGAAAGGGCTGTTCAAAGAGGAAAAGAAGTATGTAATGCAGTAAAGTGGGGTGGAAGTCTGCATGAAATGTCAGAAGTAGCAGCTGCTGGTCGGCAGGGGTGGAGGGAGAAAGGCAAGGGGGTCCTGCTGGAAGCAGAAGAAGCCAGTGGGCAGGAGAGGACAGGAGCAAAGCTGTCTCTGGTGAAGCAGGGGTGAGGTAAGAAGGAACCTCGTCAGGATTAAGGTGTGGCAAACAAGCTGGCTCTGGTGAGCTTTGAGTCAGCCAGTCCATGGAGAAGGTGGGCTCAAGTCCTGTCATGGCCTCATCTAGCTGGTAGGAGAGTGCTTGTGGCACTTCTGCAAGATCGTCCTTGCCCACTAACAACTGGTTTATTTGCTGTGCATCTTTATTCCCACAACAGAGCACCGTGGACAAGCTGATTAAGAAGACAAACCTGGCTTTGGTTGTAGGGACACATTCCTGGAGGGACCAGTTCATGGAGGCCATTACCGTGAGCGCAGGTGAGAGGGACATCAGAATCCATACCAGCATCCACAGGGATCATGCAGCCTGGAATGACTGCATCTCCCTGGTCAGTGATGCTCAGCAGTTGCATGTGTGTTGACCATCAGCAAAGCCAGTCCAAAGAGCTCCTCTGCTCCTAATACAGTGGCCTTTTGGAGATGCATTATTCAGGAGCTCAGGAGATCCATCTTCTGGTCCAGAGCCATCCAGAAGGCCAGTTTTCAAAAACTTTGCATCAGCTGGCAGTGCTCCTGCTGCTTCAGTGATCTGATGAGTAGTGTGCAGGCAGCAAAATCCCATCCTGGCTGAGGTCCTGGCCAGTGCAGGTAGCTCCTACTGCTGGAAAATATCCTGTCTGCCGTGGCCTGTACAGTTCCTGGGAGTAGGGAGGGTTACCACATGCAGGCAGGAGATGTTGCCCCATGAGGCAGCAGCTGGTGAAGGGAAAGGTCCGGACACCTACCAGCTGTTGCCTGAGAGAACTCACTGTTTTCAGAGCCAGGCAGCTGTGGAGCAGGTATTTTAGGCATGTCTATGCCATTAATGGCACTTGGGCATCTTTCTGAACCTTTCCTCGACAGTTTGGCATCTTCCCCAAAGGGATGTTTTCCACCCAGCTGTAGAGCAGGCAGTGGAGAGGCAGGCAGCTGCGTGGGAGCTGTTGCCAGTGGCCACAAGGGCTTCTTCTCATGTGAAAGAAGAGACGTGGGGTATTCAATTTTCTTCTTTCTAGCAATTAAGAGACTTCCATGGAAGCATCCTTGGAGAAATATTATTTCCCAGGTCTACTTTTCTTTCTATGACTCTCTTTCACTTGCCATCTGCCCTGTGCTTCCTACCTGATTTCTCTTTCTCCAGTTTATTTCCACTGTCCCGTATCTGTACAAAGACCAGCAGTGCTTCCAGCCTCAGGGCTGACCTGTCCCACCAGACTAAGGAAGGGCCTGCAGCACTGCTGCTGATAACCTCACACAGATGAGAAATTTCTTGCTGTACTGCTGGTGGTGTCCAGCCCATGCTCTGGAGCAGGAGGATCAAGAGATGTCTCCAGTTTCCCAACTCTATTACTTTCTGCTAGTTTTTGGCCCAGAACATCACTTGCCTGTATAACTTCATCGTGCCCTTCAGCAGTGATCTCTACATGTTGACTACATCCTATGTGACTGCCTGTGGATGGGGACAGGGCTGCCCCTCTGTGTGTACAACTCCCTGCTCAGTCACTCCCCATTCGTTCGGGCTTAGGGGTGACTGGGAGGCATTCCTTTGGCCAAGCCTCACCCATCACTGCGGGACCTGGTGTCCTCTGAGCCCACTGTCATGGCCAGCACCATACCACCTTGTCCCAGGAGAGCAGAATCCCTACAGCCCTGGGGTGGAGGGGACAAGCACGGGCTGCACCTGACCCTGTATTCTTGACCTGCCCCACCATGAATGATGGACCTCTCCTTCCATGTTGTTTGCAGCGGGTGATGAGGACGAGGACGAGTCTGGTGAGGAGCGCCTGCCATCCTGCTTTGACTACGTGATGCACTTCTTGACCGTCTTCTGGAAGGTGCTGTTTGCCTGCGTGCCCCCCACCGAGTACTGCAACGGCTGGGCCTGCTTCGTCGTCTCCATCCTCATCATCGGCATGCTCACGGCCGTCATCGGCGACCTCGCCTCCCACTTCGGCTGCACCATTGGCCTCAAGGACTCAGTGACCGCTGTCGTCTTTGTCGCCTTCGGCACTTCTGTACCAGGTGGGGTGGCCACAGGGAGGGGATGGGGTGGGAGGTAAGTCCTCTGGTAACACTCCTGCTTCCGGGGGAGAAGATCTGTCATGGGATGGGGTTCAGGCTGGGACGGGTATCCACAAAATGATGTCCCCAGGCAAGATCTGCACCCTGCTTGGTGGCAACATGGGTTCTCTGGACCCAGGAGGGGGCTGTGCACAAGGAGAGGTCCATGTCCTAACCTGGCTGGTGCTACACCTGAGTTTCCCTTGTCCCCCAGACATGAAGGGTTGTCTCTTTCTCCTGTTGGACCCCCAGTGATTTCTCCTTCCCTCCTCCCTCCACCCCAGACACCTTCGCCAGCAAAGCCGCAGCCATCCAGGACGTGTACGCTGACGCCTCCATCACCAATGTCACAGGCAGCAACGCTGTCAATGTCTTCCTGGGCATCGGGCTGGCATGGTCAGTGGCAGCAATCTACTGGGCGTCGCAGGGGCAGGAGTTCCAGGTGTCGGCAGGCACCCTGGCGTTCTCTGTCACCCTCTTCACCATCTTCGCCTTCATCTGCATCAGCGTCCTCCTCTACCGCCGGCGACCCCACCTTGGAGGGGAGCTGGGCGGCCCCCGGGGGTGCAAACTGGCCACGACATTGCTCTTCGTCAGCCTCTGGCTGCTCTACATCCTCTTCGCCACCCTGGAGGCCTATTGCTACATCAAGGGGTTTTAGGCGGTGGAGGGACGGTGCTGCCGGGGGGAGGGACCCCCTCCTCCGTTACCTCACCGGACACCGGTCCTGGAAGCGCGGTTTCACCAGAGGCTACGGCTGTCTGTCAGGGGCTGCCACTGCCAGATGGTCAGACAGCTGCGTGCCAAGAAGGGCAAAACCATCATAGAGTGAAAAAAACAGAGACAAAACCCATCCAAAAATGGTACAAAAGAAAGCAACAATGGCAAGTGTTGGAATAAAACACAGTAAACCCAGGCACTGACCCTATTCAATGAGATTATGAAGTTTCAACCATTTCCAATGGCCACCTCTCCCACGGGCTCGTCTCCTTTCCTGCCAAGCACCCTTCCACTCTAAGGAGATGTTTCCTTATTTTTACTAGTTCAGAATTGCAGAAGGCTGGTTTGGGAATTTGTGGGGGGGTTTTCTTTTTTTTTTTTTTGTTTGCTTGTTGCTTTTTGGTTCTGGGGAAGCACGCTGGTTGATTTTTTTTTCTTTTTTACTACTTAATCAGAAAAATGTTAAAAATTTAAACTCAAGGCTTCAAGCTGCCGTCAGTGCTGGAATTAAACGTGTATTTTCTGAAGCCACAAAAGACTGTGACACAGTCAAAAAACTTTTTCACTATTACCCGTTCCCTCCCCTGCCGCCTTCCATTTCTTTCTTTTTTAAGAACATCACAAGACTGGTATATTTTTAATACAAACACAGACACACAGTCACACACATTTAGTGACAAAGGCTGGAGCATGTAGCATCTCAATCACCTGCCTGGGCTAAGAAAAAAGAAGGAAAAAAACCCCAACCCTCTAATACCAATACGTGTCATGTATATTTTGCCTATGGCATTTCTCTTTGTATAATTAACTTTGAGCTTGTGGTACTGCAGGGAGAGAAAATAATGTTAATTTACAATTGTTAAAGAAATAATACAGCCTTCCTTAGGAGGAGCAAGGGGGCCAGGGAAAGCAGCACCGGCTCCTTGGGATGATGGTGGTGGTGGGTTTGCTGCATGGTCCTCCTGCTCAGAGATGGAAATTAATTCAGGAAAACATGGATAGCGTGCCCGTATGTTCCCAGCACCATCCCACCCAGAGCTGTGGCGTGGCGGCCCTTTTGTTCAGTTGCTACCCCAGTTTTCACAGCACCCTCACCTTGCTGGTGGTCTCCAGGCCATTGACAGGTACAGGCTTAAAAACTGCCACCCACGTCAGGACTCCTGCATCATCTCAAGTACCTTTTAGGAACACCAGACAGACAAAAAAGCATTGTTTTAATTTGAAATTCATTTCTTTTTAAGGATAAAGAAGGAAAAAAACCCACCACCATGAGAGTATGTCATGAGTTACATCAACAGCTGCAAATTGAAATGTTGGGTTGGTATCAAAAATAAATAAAAATTATACCTATATCTATATAAACAGTGCTATCTAGAAACATATTTCTTAATTGAGAGCCCCGACAGAGAATGTTAAAATTCTACTCTTTGTAAAGTGTTTTTGAGACAAAGATCATTTCTTCTATCAACAAACAGGTGCTGTAAAGGGAACCATTTTCATCAAGTCCCCTATAATAAGCCAAACATTGGAAGGGAGCAAGTAAGAGAGGGGCTGCTGAAAGGGGCTGCCTGCTGTGGTGCTTTTGGCTGTCCCAGGAGGCAGGGAGGAAGTGCCCATGGGTTAGGGAAAAAGCATTGAGCACAAGGTTGTCATGGACAAAAAGATGTAACATAGCGGGTGACTAGGTGGAGGTGATGATGGTTCTTAACACACAGATGAAGTATTTATTTTCATACAAAATGTTTATCACATATCTATATATTAATGTGTATACATGAGGCAGAGAAGAGGGACCCTTCTCAGATGAGCAGCTGGAGCTTTGCTGGTGGGAGCCCACCGTGTGTGAAAAGCCACTGGGTTTGAAGCTAACAAGCATCCAACATCCTGCCTCCTTCCCCTCCCTAAGCCACACCTTTGGGGAACGGCCTGAAAAAGATGGGCAAGAGACCCTGAAGCCAGGCTCCTGCTGAGCTTGCTGGTCCTTCTTGCTCCAGTGATGCCAACAGCCACTGAGAGCAGCTGCTGCCACTGCCACACTGCCCATCAGCCAGGACCCCAGAGCTCACACATGGGACACTAAAAGGAAAATTACAGAAGTCCCCAAATGCTTTCTGTGAGGGTTGAAAGTGAAACCTCCCCCTCTCAAGGGGAGGTTATTGTCACTGTTTTTAATTGGAACATGTAGAGTCCATTGAGCTTTTATTTTACCCATCCCTGGCTAAAGCCCAGCCTGGGGCACTGCTGTGCTGCTCTTCTGTTACTTGTGCTGTATCCACTGTGTGTGCATTTCATCTACTTCCTTCTCCAGCTGACTGCAGGGAGGGAGTGCGGGGGGTAGGACTGGTTGCCATGAGGGCACTGCATGGGCACCCTGGTGCCTTCCATGCACAAGGGCGATCTGCACTAGGCTGACATCTGTGGCATGTTTCTTTTATTTTTATTTTTTACTTCATTAAAAAATATGCAAGCTAAAAAAAAACCAACAGGTTTGGTGCCTTTGGGGATTTTTTTTTTTTTTTCCCTGAATCTTTTGTTTCATTTCAGGTCTAGCTGTCTGCTTGCTTGTTTTCCTTGAAGTAGGTGCCTGGACTTGGTTGCAATGGCTCTGGCTGGTTTGCCCCAGCTCCACTCCAGCCCTTCGGTTTGGCACTGCTGGGAGGACCCTGCAGTACTTGCCCCTGGCTGGCTGGCAGAGAGGAGGTTTTACTGCTGTTTTTGTTGCCACTGATCCTTCCCCTTTGTTTGTCCAGCCAGCTTCCGATGGCAGCCTGCAATAACAGCTGCTAGTCTCTCCCAGCAGCCCTCGGGCTTTGGGCTTCACATCTTCCCTTTCTGCCTTCTCCCTTGCACCGCTGCTGTGGTTGAGGGTTAATAACACATCCCGACATCAGGAGGAGAAAACCAAGGTGATCAAAGGAGTTGCTTTGTCCCTGAGGCTTACCATGGTATGGGGACATAATCTAAGGGCCACACGTGGTGTGGGGCCAGTGGTTCCTCTGGCTGCCTTCCCATCACTTTTGACACGGAGGGCACCCACAGCACCCCACAGGTTTTGCTGTCCAGGTGATGCTGCTCTGCATTGGTGCTGATCAAAAATCAGCCTTTGGGGAAAGAAGAGTTTTGCAAAGAGCAGTCATTCACCTGTCCCCCTCAAGCTCTCCAGGAATTGTGTCCCGGTTTTGGCCAGTACCATGTTGCCTCATCACCCAGCATCATCACTGTTTTTTTCCACTTGTATTTGGCGGCCTGACCCTTAAAGTATCCTTTACAGTGGCCCTTGAGTTAGAACTGTTCCTACTTGTCCTCTGCAGGAAAAGAGCAGCTGGTGCAGCCCAAAGCCCCAGTCTCCCATCTTTGCCTGCCAGCCTGGGGCCCACTTACGGGGTACCAGGGGAGACTGGGGCTTCAGCACCTCACAGTGCGATGCAGAATGCCCAGGTGGGGTGGGAGAACTCCTGACTGGGCACTTGTGCTGTAGGAAAGGTGACCCTGGCAGGGCAGCTGTGGAAAGGCTGTGCTGGACATTGCTTCCTTGGACAGCCAGAGCTTGGCAAAGACACAGACCACTGCCCGACACTGTGTCCTGCACTCTCCCACCCCCTTCCACAGGCACTTCTTGCCCTCTTGGATAACTCCTGCCTTACATGAGCCAGCAGTGCCCACAGAGAGCACACCTACTTCTGACCCAGGAGGAAGCACACCAGTTCCAGCTCTGGCTCTGGGAGAGGTCTTTGACTCCAGTGAAGGGCCTGGGAAGGGGTGCATGGTGGATTGTGACCCTTTGGGGCTGGTTTGGTGCTACTGCTGCCCAGAAGTATCCTGGTCCACACAGGTTCTGAGGCTTAGATCCAGGACCAAAGGGGGCCAAGCCAGAGCAAATTGGGGCTGAGTAAGAGGAGTGTGCAGGCATCCAGAATCTGCTGTGGTACAGTACAGTGAGAAACTAAAGTGTTTGTTAGAGACATTGAGCAAAGGTTTTAAGTTAGGAAAGAGGCAATTGCAGCACTTGGATTGGGCTTTGTCACCCTTCTGGAGATTACTGTCATGTTCGTGTGATATGGGCTCTTCTGAACAAGCTCAGACAAACAGAAAAGTATTCTGTGATACATATTTCATCTGGTTCCATGGCTGGGGCTGCTGGGCAGGTTTGTAAGTCAGCTGCCCCTGGCATGGGAGGACCCCTCCACTACCTTCCATGCCTAAGTAGCAACACAATGTCACCTCACAGCACCATCTGCAAGAAGCCCCTATCAGCTTCACGTGCCATCTCAGGCTTCAGCTGCTCTGGTCCACTGCTGTAGTTCGATGATGCCTACTTGCATGTCTCAACCAGCATAGCCTTTGCTTTGGGAAAACATTTTGGAGGATGCCCAGTACTGTTGTACCTGGACACCGGTGAGATAAACTATAGTAACAAGACCTTTGTTCACCTACAGTTCACCTCATCCACCTCTCAATAGCACAATAGGACATAGATACAGATCTGGATGGTAACAGAAAGTCATCCAAGAGCTCTGGTCAGGCTTGAATATAGCCTCGATGTAGGAGCAGCCAGCACAAATTGGAGCAGCAGTTGCTCAGCCCTGGCCACAAGCTGGAAAGCACTTGTCACCAAGAATAACCTTTAGAGTATCAGATGGAAAAAAATGTTTTTAATGATGTTGTCATTCGTGTGTGTGCCAGCAGCATCCAGCTTGCTAATGACAGAGCTGTGAGTGCCAGTGCTGCTTGGCTCCCACCTGTCTTAGTTCAAAAGACAGAT
>WBMZ01004611.1:0-37591 GCA_013400975.1 Atrichornis clamosus | reverse complement strand
GAAAGGAAAGGAAAGGAAAGGAAAGGAAAGGAAAGGAAAGGAAAGGAAAGAAAGTACAAAAATCCCCAAACCCAACAAGTTAACCTGTAATAAAATATTGAAATGAATAAAACAGATACCTCCTCTTATTTTGCCTGCTTATTTTTACATCTCCATCTTCAAACTGAGTCTTTCCTGAATTTTTTTTCTGAGAGCTGTTATGTGATTCTAAATGTTTACACACTGCAACTAATCTAGAGGGTTAATTCTATAATAAATATAATGAGTAATATAAATGGTCTGTGATAGGGTCTAACAACAGTATTTGGAGCTGAACTTGAAGTTCAAAAGTGTTTTAAGGGCTGATTTTATGAGGTGTTCAACTTGATTAAATAACATTATTATCAACTCCTAAGAAGGCAGCAAACCAAATAAAGCAAATTTGTGCTTAATCAGGGAATCCTGAGTTCCTGGGGTAACTCAAATTGTTTAGAAATGGATCTTTCTCCTGCAAGTATTAGCTTTTGGATACATACAGACACTAGAATAAGTTCTTTATCTCTGTTAAGTTTTTCTTTTATTTTTCCCTTTTTTTTTTTTGTAGGGCTCTCTTGGTAGCAGAAAAAAATATTATTGATCATAATATTATCAGCAATTTTTTATGCCTTCTGAACATTTTTTCTTCACTCAATTCCATTCCAAATAAAAGGGGGCAATGGGTTAATTAGACATTTCTTTTTAGTTTAAGGAATTTTAAGTTCTCTTTCATGCTGTTTGTACTTTTTTCACTTTGATGTCATTTTAAGGGACCTGTCCTGTTTGTATTTTTCTTTAAGCTTTATTTCAAGTATAACAAACATTTCACATTTGCAAAACAATGTGCAGACACTACTTTATTGGTGATGGGTTCACCACATGGAGGACACAATAAGAAAAAAAATCAGAGATGCAAAGGAAATTCTATGTCCAGTTCAGTATGATTATTTCTGTTTTTAAGACCTTTCTTGATAAATAATAAAATACTTGCATACACATTTGACTAAGCAAAGGTTAAGAAAAATCATTCCCTTTGGATCTCTCTGTTGTGTCTGAATGTTGCTGCTCATTTCAAGTAGGATAAACCAAATAATGACTGCAGTATGAAAGAACTACTACTAAACAGTGCTGGAAAAACGCAGGTAGATGTGCAAATAAAGCAAATGACAAACATAAAATTCACTTAACTTTAGTTAGGAATCTTAACTACACCAGTTATTGCAGCTTGTTTTATACTCAATTGGAAAAGATCTGTCCAAGAGACAGGTTATCATATCCAATGATGACACCATCATTACATTTCCCTTATGCCTACAGATATAAATCGATATCTAACTTTAACTAGCTGACTAAATTTTAGATGTTGAAGTTAAGGCCAATCTCAAACCATAAATATGTCAATAGCAGACTTTTTAATTTCTTCAAATTGTGCAATTGAATAGCAGCTGTGATGTTGTTTTGAATAAAAAAGCTAAATTGTGCTGATGTTGGGATATGGCAAAGGTTTTTTTCATTTTAATTAATATGGTGTTAACAAAAGTACACCTGGAAATAATGTGTGTTTAAATCAGTTGTTATATATACCTTGTAGTAGACACAGCTTTATGAAATACACCAAAAATAAATAGACCAAATGGTCTGAGCCTTAAATAAAAATGTGTCAGGTAATAAGACCTATATAAAGACCCCTGTGCCAGAATATACATACATATATATATATATATACACACAAAATGTATATGACATGTTCTTTGCATTTATATTTGATAAAAGATCAATGATAGTTTCTGAAAAATAATGCAGCATTATTTAAGGAGAGTCTGCCATGGAAAGAATGCACAAAATTAAATAGATTTAAGAGTGTAGATTTTCTTCACTCTTTCACTTTTCCTGAAACTGGAGCACTGATTTCTGAAACTTTAAGATTTCTTTAACAAAGTTTCTTTGCATATCCAAAACTTCTCACATTCCTATTCTTTCTACACTTGTCCTACTTTTCCCATTTACAGGCCACTCTCTTTGTCTCTTGTTTTTCTTTCCCTGCTGGCATACCAATTATGCAACGTCACAAAGAAAGGCACAAAAAAATTGAAATAAACTTTTTCCCTTTTTTTCTTTTTTAAATTTTTTCTCTCCAGAGTTCAGCTGTGATTCAGCCTTGCTTCATAGTCAAGCCAAAGAAAGCTGGTTTCTATGTTTAATGTTACTATTCACTAGCTTTTTCTATGGTGATGGGAGAGTATTAAGGAAAAAAAGAAACCCAAGCAGTATTTACAGCTCTGAACAGTATCCTGAATGTAGTAAGGACAATTTTTATCTTCTTGACTGAAATAAGTAACATATCCTGACTGTGGAGGATGATAATATTGGGAATGGCATGTAGGTAAACAGAGAAATTATAATTCTTTTTGTAATAGCTGCTCAGTAAAATGGAGATCAGATCAGCCTCCAAAGTTGTCATACAACTTGTGTTGACTTGTTATTCAATATTCCTGAGTAAAAGATGCCATGTAGAGGTAATACCTATCCTTCGCATTTTCAGACAACATTTATTGACAGAAATTTATTGACAGAAATTTAACTGTTAAGAAAGTTGTCACTTTTTCATTGCAGCAATTCTGCATAAAATAATGGGGATGATGAACTGTTGTGTAAACCCAGTGTTTGAACATTTATGAATTATTTTTATATGCAGATCCCCTGCTAGGGCACATCTTGATGTCGCTAGCGGGCCGGGACACCAACGACACGGACGGCCTTAGGTAGATGCAAACCAACCCCTTTATTATATTTACAAAGGTGCTTATATACCTTAGCACGCTGGACTAACATAAGGTCATTGGTTCACTGACCAGCCACCCCCCAGAAGGGATTGGTTGGACCCAGTAACTCTTACCTCATGTTTTCTTCTTTGGTCTCATAACAAGACCATAGTTTACAATACTTTGAGATTGTTTTCCTGCAGCGTCCTTGGGAAAGCCTTGCTTTCTCACAGACACTTGTCAGGAAGCTGAAATCTCTTTGCACCCAGGCCTGTAACATCCACATCTTGATGCAGGGTTCAGGTCCTACTAGCAATATAGTACTGACTTTGACAGTGTTGAAGGGTATTGCATTTCAGGTCATACTTTGTTCTGAAGAACATAGTACTTATGGTATTCAATGAACAGTTCAATGGAAAAGTTCAGTGAGAATTGCCAAGTAAGCATTTTATGTTGTCTCTTTCTTCCATGGATTCTTCTTTCACAATACTTTAATGTACATGCCTCAAAGACCAATGCTGGGACTATTCCAGTGTACAGATTCCATCTAAATAGTTGTATTTTTAAGACTCTGAAATCAAAGCCTTGGATTCTTTAGAGTTTTCAACTCTTTTAATCTTAACACCAAGGGTCATTGGTGAGTAGGTCATATCAAGTCAGCCACAAATCATTGAAAGGATGTGATTTTCTTCACTATACTTTACCTGTGCAATTTGCAAGATTTGACAGTGTTTTAATCAAAAAAATAAAAAAAGAAAAGAGTTGTCTTAGAATGACTTTTGCTACCTTTATCTTTTTTTATTACATGCATATTGTGCATGCTAGTTTATTTTTTGTTTTGTTGGTGTGATTTCCCTGCAAAGAGCTGACCTGAGAGCCTTTACTGTTGTCATTTGCTGCTTCAGAAGGCCTGGCAGTGTCCATATTTAGCATATTGCTTAGTACAAAACCAGATATAGCTGGTTTTGAATCCCTTTTAATTAGCTGAAGCTCTGCAGCAGCAGTAATTACTTTACAGAGTGTATCTAGAGCTGATGCTCTGTTATATTTCTTTTAATTGTTGCTTTAGCTGTCCTGAGATACCATCTGTCTCAGGTACTTGTAGCTCCCATTAGTTTAGCAATCTTTTCTCTTCACAGGCCTTACAATATAGGTTGCATGTTTATGCACACGTGTATATGTTCTTATGTGTGTCTACTTTCTTGTGTTCCCAACTCTACCTAAGAGTTTGGGCATCCTTTAGTAGCTTTGCTTAATCTGAGGTTTGGGTTTCTGAGGCAGACATCTCAAGATAGTTGTATCCACCCTATAGTCCTTAGATTTTTTGCATAATTTATACCCATAAAAAGCTCAGTTGCTCTTCTAATACAAATGCAGATCTGTACCTACCTGGGTGTTCAGCTGAACTAACACAACTGATGTGTGTTTGTACTCTTCTAAATATATGATGAATAACAGTGGGTTCATTTATCAAGAGGCACTTCTGATGGCCTATGCTAAGAGGTGGCTTCTGCACATCCATGAAACTTGTCTCTCCTCCCCAAGTCTCCTTTGACCATTAATATAAGATTATATTAATAGAAAAACATAATCCTCCCAGGTTGTCATTTTCCAGGTATCACTTGTCAGAGACATCTCTGGCAATATGAAGAGTTTTAACACAGGTAGAATTCAAACTTATTAGTGACCTGAACAGAAAATTATTTCAATGAATTAGGGTCAATAGGTCATCAACCCTACTTCATCAAAAAACCTCAAAATAAAATGAACTGAAATTAATAGGGCTTAACAGCAAAGCTGGGCATAAAATCCTCTGAGAGTAGAGAAGAGAAGGTATGCAATATCTTTATCTTACAGACAGAGTATTTGAAGGAATGGAGATGAACCCACTTTGGTGCACCCCCTATTCCTAGTAATTGTATAGCTTAAGTGACACAGGTTAAGTGTCACAACTCTCTAAACTTTAGAGCTAAAATTTTTATTAGATTTTAAGGCCAGTTTATGGAGTCTGCAGTTGAGAGCCTAAACAAATGCAATGTGAATATTATAAAGACTTTGATGTGAGTTCAGATTTGAGCTGCACAGGCTACAGGCATAACAGCAATACTGAAGTCAGATCATAGAATCGTAGAATGGTTTGGGTTGGAAGGAACCTTAGTGATTATCTAGTTTTGTATCTAGTCTTCTGCCAGGGGCAGGGACAATTTCCTCTAGACCAGGTGGTTCAGAGCCAAATCCAACCTGGCCTTGAACACTTCCAGAAATGGTGCGACCACGATTTCTCTGGGCAATTCAGTGTCTNCCACCCTCATAGTAAAAAAATTTCTTCCTAATATTTAATCTAAACCTACTGTCAGTTTGAAGCTGTTGTCCCTTGTCCTGTCACTATACGTTCTTGTAAGATGTCCCTTTCCATCTTTTTTGTAGGCCCCCTTTAGGTACTGGAAGGCTGCAATGAGCCATCCCAAAGTCTTCTCTGGGATGAAGAACTCCAGCTCTCTCAACCTGTCTTCATAGGAGAGGTGCTCCAGCCCTGTAACCTCTTGGTGGCCTCCTCTGGGCTCGCTCTAACAGGTCCATGTCTTTCCTATGCTGAAGACCCCAGAGCTGGATGCAGTAAACCCAGATCCAGAGATATATTGAGAAGAACCTGTTTCTCACTGCGGTCAATTGAAATGATGCATAGATGACTTTGCGAGTTTGAATGAAGGTAAGTCGAATTGACTTGCCAAAGATGACATTTAAAATTTGTGGCAAAATGGCAAGTGAAACTTTTTTCTCCCATTTCACTGCTTTGTAGCTTACTGCTTATTTGAAGTTGCTGTGATAAGGGGTGATAGAGAGGAAAATGTAGAAGTCAAGATAATATGTTCTTTGCCATAAAAGGCACCTGAAACTGCTGAGCTGCTATATGGGATTTTTGTGAAGACTTCCATTTAACTTCAGTTGATGTCCCAGTGTTTCAGGGGAGGATTAGAACTAGTGAACTGTAATGTCGATTGAATTCTCAGTGTATCAAATGAGGTTCTGCTAACGTCTTCTTTCACTCATGCTAGCAAGACGTCTGTTTATTTCAGCAGTTTTATCTCATGCTTCCAAATATGAATTTATCCTCCGGACAAAGTGGGGTTAATTTAGTTAAATACTTGCCAACTGACTCTAGGTGCAATTCTTGTATAGTTGTTGCTTTCTGCTCACTGATTACTTATTAAGAGAAAGACATGTTTTGCAAACTGAACAGTGCTCTTAAGTTTCATTTTCAGTACCATTGACATTTTTGTTAGGACAATCACCAATTTTGTGAGGTTTCCTGAGTCATCCCCTGAAACACTAGACATGATCTGTTCACCAAATTAATGAGTGCTAACATATTTATATATGTTTTATATACAATAAAAGAATCCACACATGAATGTAAGTTGTTAAACTTGATTAAAACAGTAATTAAAATAATGGGGAATTATTAGAATTTACCTGCTATGGTAATCTAAATAATAGGGTAAAATAAATCTCAGATGACATCTCAGGCCACATTTCTATTAGTCATCTACAATGAAACAAGACCAAAGTTTAAACAAGAAATCAATGATATTTTTGTCTTTGTTTTCCTAACAAGGAAATAACTAGTGATAAGTATTTCAGAAAGTGTTAGGGATCATCCTTTGAGAATTGCTTTCTTTGAAGCTGACTCTTCTCAAGCAGTTAGAAAATGAGATATTAATTGTGGCTATCCCCTTTCGGAGATTTCAGTCTAAATGAATCATTCCAGAAGACATTAAGAGTCTTCTGTACCCATCAGTTGGGTATCTAATCTCAATTCCTTAGTCTATAGCTTTCTTTATTTATACTTACTTGCATTTTAGTGCAATTATTTTTCTTAATTAATCCATTTAACTCATTTTACATGTGAGTATAAGTCAACAGAGTTTGTAAATTATGATTTAGAAGTTTTTAATTTTTCATAGTAGTCACTTTAAAGGAAAAGGAAAAACAATGTAATGAGAAAAATAATATATTATTTGTAAGGGGATAATTTAATTTTATTTTCTAGGATGACTGGTTGCAATTCCTCTTCATATATAAGGAAAGCTCACTAACTACTCTCTAATGTTTCTTGCAAATTATATCCTGCAAATTAATATTGTAATATGTAATCCCTACAGCTGTGGATGTACAACAGCTAATATTTTAAAGTAATGCCCATTAAGATCAATGTCAATTAACCAGAATTCATTGTTTGAATATCGATCAAGCATATTTAATTTACCATTACTGTTAACAGAATGATGTATTAGTCAATTAAGATAACATTGACTGAGAATCTTAATTAGATATTTAATTCTTTACCGAGATTTAAGAAAAACCAAAGCCCTGGTTTCAGTGCTTTCTCTTTGTCTAGAATATCTGATTATACTCCAAGGAAAGTTATTGACTTATGCATCAGTATTAACTGCCTTTTTTTCAACTCATACTGACTTTCCCTGTGTTTTCATTTATCTCCTGAATTTAGTATTTCCATCAAAGATTTTCTAAACTTTGCCTACCAGTTTTCTCAAGCTAAACAAGCCCATTGCAATGAGCTATTGTCTAACTGTGGAATATCCTTTTCCAGAGCAATTAGGAAATAATTTCCAAGGGAGTCAGTCACTGGCTGCTGCAGGAGAAAGAAGACTTGACTGAAACAGATCTTATCATCCCCAAGTGTTTGTGCAGAGGCTCTTGGACAGTTTTCAGAATAAGCTGAATCCCTCTCTGTGCCTTATTTCCTAAGTAAGCTGCTTCTCCATGTAGTCTGCTGCCTTAGTTCCTGGTTTTATTATCCCTTGTCACCTTTCCTCAAATAGCCAAGCCTTTTTACCCTCCTCATCCCGGTTCTGACTCTCTTGCAACAGATTGAAGTAATGCTTTCCTTATGTGTGGGGTAGACAAGGCCAGCAGACTTTGGATTTGTAGTATTTAGATAGGAATTAAAAAAATAAGAGAAAAGAGCAGAGAGAAGAGAGATCATCAGAAATCTAATCCTAAACACATTATTTTCTATTAGCAACAAGAAACAGAATAGGTGAAGAAAATATCTTCTTTCAACTGGATAGAAGAACATAACTTTGTGCCTCAAAAAAGAAAGGCTTCAATAATAAAACAAAGTATTTCAACAGTGTTTATACTCAGTGTTTAATCAATATGAACTATAACTTGTATTTAACATTTGCTTCTGAGAAATTTAATTGCTTTTGGAGGTTGTGTTGCAAAATGGAACAAAATAATTCTGTCATCTCAGGAAATCAAAGTTTCATACTGCTGCATCTAGGAATACTCATACAAAAAAAAAAATTAAAAACCCGTTCCAAATGGAGAAGAACACAACATTTAAATTTAAGTCTGTTTTATATAAGACTTTAATAACCAGTGCCAGTTAATAAAAACTCAGATTGAGCAGTGAGAAATAGGTACTGCACATATTTAAAATGGGCACACTTTTATTTAATTCAGCTAACCACTACTGGTACAGCTAGAAATTTACAGAATTATGAATTTAGAATCAGAATTTAAGTGGCTAGGTTAAGTGTGTCTCATTCAACATTTTTTCTGTAGATAAATTTAAGGGGTAAATGCTTCACCTTCATATGATTTATTGTTAAACTACCTCTTACTTGAATAAAGGTTTTTTGTATAGTGAATCCTGAAAGAAGAAAATTAAAGATCACTTATGAGTAACTTTGTTTCTAAATATTTTTTTCTAGAGATTGTAATGAGATGCTCTTTGCCCCTTAAAAAGTCCTGCTCTTCTGAAGTAGATAAGAAAACTGTTTAGCTTCTAGGGGACATGCACTGGAGGTACAAGTGTTACAATATCACTACTGATCTCCTTGAGCTAAAGATAATTTTATTGTAAAGGTTTTGCAAGGGAAAATCATGTTATACTTGTCCTGTTTTCTGTGCTTTTCCCTAAGTATACACTAATTGGCCCTGTCAGACATGGGATTCTAAGTTGGGTGGAACTTTGATTCAATGATGTATGACAGTCCTTTCATTCTTATGAAGGTAAATTGTATTATGAAGTATCAAGAGTTAGAAATGGCAAGGCACTGAAGAGTTTATAAAAAATGTAAGAAGAATACAGAGTTTCTTAAAAGACAACTGACTTACATAATGAAAATTAAAGATTGCAACTATTTCAACCATCTGCCATCAATAAAATGCTCACAGGATACTCTTAGTTCCAAATATTTCTTCAGAAGTGTGCTAGAAGCTGATTTTTTGTGACCTTTTTTATAGTCAGTAGCACACAGCTTTGAAAAAATCCATGGACCTCTATAAGAACCCATTTAATATCTCCATGAAAGCCCTGGAATTTTTCATGATCATTTGGCATGCTTTAAGAATTGTATGTATGAAAATATAAACTCTATTTTAAGCTTTCCCTTCTTTCTTCATTTGTTTTCTATTTCTATTTAAAATAAATAAAACTTATTAGAAAAAAAGAGAAATAAAAATATTCTTCATGAAGTGCTAAGTTTCTTCCTTAAAATTTGTACAAATAGTGAATTCCAATCTGCCTGTTTCTAGTTCTTACACCTTCTGTTTGCAAATTTCTGCCTTTGTCCATTAAGCAACACTACTGGCTGAATAATGCAGGTTCGTTCACCATTCTTTGTAGGAAAAAAAGGTGTTGCCTGAATTAATTTTAATGTTTCTATAAGGTTGGTGAAATTTCTCTTTATATGACTAAAATTAATTGATCAGACCATTGTAATGTGAGTGATGCTTCACTTTTTGCAGATTACTGTAAAATATTAGAGTTTTCTTTTGCATGTGACACATTGTACAGAGACAGAAAATTAAAAGAAAAAAAATCAAATCAAAACAAGACAAAAGAAGCCAAGCATTGTAGAGACACAACAACGTGAGGCTTAATTGCTTTACAGTACTTCTTGAGTTTTCTCATTCCTACTTCCTATTGAAGAGCAGTTATTACATAATAAAAATCAGTTTATTATAAAAGTAAAATACCTACATATGGTATGTCTTTAATGTACAATGAACTTCAAAAATGCATTATTTTCTTAAATGGAATTTAAATAGAAATAGCACAAAGAGGCAAAGAAAAAAAAGCTGACGATAAATAGAAACTTGAAATGAATATTTTGAGCTTTTTCTAAAATAACTTTAATTTTGAGGTACTTGAGTATTTATATATATATATAATATTTGAGGTATTGAGTATTGAGATTTGCTTTCAGTTTCTTATTCTGTTTGCTCATTTAGAAATTTATTAAGAACAGATGACTAAATCTCCAGCTTTTGCAACCTAAGAGCATTGAAAGTGGCCACTGATATCAGGAGGCTGATTTTGAATTGTGTATACTGCTGAATAAACTATACTTGAACCCTGAATAATCATGAGGATGTTGTGAAAAAAGAATCTAAGCAGCAAAAACTTCAGATTCATTTGGCATAATAAAAGTGAAGTTACTCTTGTATCCAAAGTTCAAGAAGAAAAACAACTTGAAAATTAGTAATAAAATACCTAGAAATAAAAGGGAAAAAAAAATTGTGGAATCCGGCATAATCTAGAAAGAACTTAAAACATGTTTAACTTGAGTTAGATTTGCTCTATTTCTAGTGGTGTATGCATTCTTTCTGTTAGCTGAGAAGTGCCCTTCTTAGTCTATGTTCCATCTTTTGCATGAATAATATATGTAATTTACTTTTTAAAAAAATGCACAATAATTATTTAGATTTTTAAAAATTTACTGTATTTTTAAATGATTTAGTTTCTATATTCGTGGGTTCAATCTTCCTCTCTCTCCACAATCCTTACCTTTTCATCCATGCCTGAAATATCCCTCAAAGACTCCATCTAAAACGTACCCAAAAATTGGCTAAAATATTTCCAGTTCACAAAGTCCCTCTCCAAAATTCACGCTCAGTTTCCAAATATGAGGATTTTCTTTTCAGGAGAGTTCATCACTCATTATAGACTATTAATAAACAGTATTTATTTAATTTTGTATTCTCCCTCCATATTGAATGGATTTTAACCACTGCCTGTGATTCTGATTTATTTGCCCAAGTTCAGAGTTGACCAACAACATCAACATTAACAGTTTCTGTACAAAAAGATACTTAAGTTATGCTTCTTACAGCAATGAGACCTAAAGCTCTGAGAAAAAAAATTAGGAAACAAGAAAGGAATATTTAAGGAAGGGATGGAAGCCAGGAAACTTAAAAACCTGTAAAAGATCTAAAATAAAGTGTTTTTAGCTGAAATCACCACTCTTTTGCTTCAGTAATATTAATACTCTGAGAGCAACAAATTATTCAATAATGCTCAAGATAAATGTAAGAAACTTAAAACAGTCAAGAGAAGACTTCTGTAGCTTGCAAATGCAGAATAGTGTTTTAGAACTGACGATAATCCAGATAACCCAGTTAACAGTAACAAAATTTATTTATGGACAAAATATGTGGGAAAATGGTTTCAGCAAGTCTATTCTGTCTATGTAGAGAGTGTAGTACAAATATGAATCAATAATAGTAGTCAATGAATCAATAAGGAAAACAGGTGGTATACAAATCTACCACCTAAAACTTGAAATCTCTGTATCCAAGGTTAACACCCCAAAATAATCCTAGCAAGCAAAGTTACTGCATTGATAAGGAATGGCAAAATTACTTATAGACAAGAAGTTATCAAACCACATAAGAAATGAAAATTATTATGTTACTGTATTTATAAATGTTCATTGCTGGTATTGCACTGGAAAGCATAAAAGAAGAAACCACTTCCTGCTGGACAGGCAGGTTATATGGGCTACTTAATCAAGGAAAAAAAGCTTCAGGGAGCTATCAGGGAAGTGTATGAAAGTCTAAAGTTATTTCCATTTTCTAACATATAGAAAAGTTGATAGGATATTGTAAAAGATGTCTTCTAATTTATGGACTTAGTGATAAACTTGAAAGATAAGTCTTACCTGTTTGTATCACTTCTAGGAAATCACAAAATAACTCAGTTTCTCAAAATAAATGGCCACTGACTTTAATCTGAATAAAAGGAAATTATGGAATATAATGACAGAAGAAATCCCCCAAAAATATGACAGCTGTTTTAAGAGGTAGGTGCCAAAGAATTTGCACAGAGGGTTGAAATAGAGTTGTCTTAGTGACTGAGAGATCCTATTAAAATTTTTGACTGCTGCCCTCCCAACCGATGTGAGGGATAAAACTCCCACACATTGTATATTGGAAACAATGAGATCACAAGTCTCTGTGGAAAAAGAATATTTTCTTCCCTAAGTTTGTGATAAAATTGTCACTGATGATTTTTTATTGGAAAAAGTTGCACATCAAAAAGCTCTAATCTGTACCTGTGTCTCCGAGTTGGATCTGCATTAGCGGAACCATAGACAGGGGAGTCAGAAGTGGGTCACTGTGCTCCAGGTGACAAACATAAGTTCTGACACTGGTGCTGACACATGAGGACACTTAGTTGTAGGGCTCTTTCAACACTTGTGAGTTGTGGGGCTGAGGGAGCATCAATGCCACTGTGCCACATATGTGCCGTCTGCCAGCACCTTGTAGGGATGAAGGGTATGGGAGAACTAAGATATTCTTAGAGTTGGTGCCGTCAGTACTGTCACAGCAGAGACAAATGACTCTTCTTGTGACTGAACACATCAAAGGAAAAAGAAATCTAAACATCCAGATAAATTAGTGGACTAGGTATCATGCTCAGAAAACAATCTCTTTGATATACATTGTTCCTGAAGGATAGTTTGTCAGAGAAGGAAGAGAAGATCTCAAAATGTCAGTCCCTAAGACTGAATTAAAAACCTATTAAAGAAAGTAGCACCCATTGCTACAGATCCCTTAGAGATTCTGATCAAGGTTTTGAAAAACACCTCAATTATTTATTTTTCTCAGTAAGAAACTTATAAAAAGCTGTGATTTTGAACATCCATATTGCAGCATTCCTGGAGCCCTGATCCTTTGTCCTGCATCTTTGATGATTCTGGTCCAATGATGAAACTTCATTAATCTATAGGAAGAAGTGACTGCCTATGGGATTATTCTGGTGATTATTCATATTCTCAGAGCACAAAAAAAAATGAATACTAGTGTACCAGTACATTTTATCAGGTGTGTACTGTGTGTTTTATATGGTTGTTATAGTGAGGAGCTTTAGAGTCTAGTGGAGCTCTTAAATGTTAAACGATAGGTTTTCTTTGCCTTTAGCTGGAATCAGAGTATATTTTTGATATAGGCAAGAAATGTTTCTAATGCATTCATGTTACAATTTAATCGATTTAATTTCTTGACATTATTTTGATATGGATAGATATATAAAAGCCACCTGCTCAGACCTAAAACTATTCAACACCAGATATTCAAACAGAAAAATCTGCTGTAAAACTGGAAGAAAAAAAATCTACGTTATTTGATATGTGTACAAAATTAAGTTATGCTCTAATTATTTAATCAATAATGCAATAGTTGGTGAGAAATAAGATTTTTAATCTATTTGAATGTAATTCTGAATAAAACCTTCTCTCAGTTTAAACAAGATATATTTTCATAAAGTTTTCTGTCTTTATTTTTTCACCTTTTTTGATTTTAATTTTAATTTTTAAGTTTTAATGTTAGTGATAATGCAAAGCTCTTTCCTTTTTATCTGGAAAAAAAATTCAATAAGCCTGTCATCTTCTGCAAGTACTCTCAACTATCACTTTTTGTCCTTTTTATAGGTAGAATAAAAAAGAATATAAATGTGTATGAATTTACATAGTTTTGAATTTAAAAAAATATTGCTGTTTAAATGTTTTTCTACATAAAACTAAAATTTCTGAATATTGCTCAGACTACTAATTAAAAAAAAAATTGCCACCGTGAGCCATTTCATTTAGATAGATAAGTAGATTGTATTTTTAGGACGTTGATTACATCTGTGTCCACATGAATTTGTAGTCATTACAAAGATCTTCCTACATAAAAGAGCTCATTTGAATTAAAGTCTACATGCTTTGACAGGTAGCACTTGCATTTCAATCTATTTCAAGGGACTGGAAATCAAAACCAATGCTGTCAAACATTGGCCTGCCCGTGTTGTCAAACTTCCAGGAGGTATTTCAAGCAAAGATTCCAGGACAAATGATAAGATGGAAATTGGGTGTACCTACACTATAGATGCTAGTGAAAGTGGAGGCAAAGAAGGCCTCAACTGCTTGCCTGGATTTTGGAAAAGTTGTATAATGTTCTGAACCAAGAAAGGTCACAATTTTTAGCTGGTTATGTGAAAGCAAATAAATGAGAGTAGCAAGAGTCTTCAGAGGAATCTGGACAGGCTGGATTGATGGGGTCAGGCCAATTGTATGAGGTTCAACAAGGCCAAGTGTTGGGTCCTGCCCTCGGGTCACAAACCCCAGGAAATGAAACAGACTGGGTACAGAGTGGCTGGGAAGACTCCCCATCGAAAAGGACAGGGGTGCTGTTTGACAGTGTCTGAACATGAGCCAGACCCATGTACCTGGGTGGGCAAGAAGGTCAATGGCATCCTGGCCTGTATCAGGAATAGTGTGGCCCACAGGACCAGGGACGTGACTGTCCCTCTGTACTCGGCACTGCTGAGGCTGCACCTCGAATTCTGTGTTCAGTTTTGGGCTTCTGACTACAAGAAGGGCACTGAAGTGTTGGAGAGTGTCCAGAGAAGTGCAACAGGGTGGATGAAAGGTCTGGAGCACAAGGTTTATGAGGAGCAACTGAGGGAGCTGGGGGTGTTTGGCCTGCAGAAAAGGAGGCTTGGGGGAGACCTTATTGCTCTCTACAATTATCTGAAAGGAGGTTGTGGTGAGGTGGGAGTCAGTCTGCCAGACATGTAGTGACAAGACAAAAAGAACTGGCAAAAAGTTGCACCTGGGAAAGTTTAGATAGGATATTAGGAAAAATTTCTTCACTGTAAGGGTGGTCAGGTGTTGGAACAGGGCGCCCGGAGAAGTGGTGAACTTACCATCCCTGAAAGTCCAAAAAGCATATGAATGTGACACTTGGGATATCGTGAACACAACAGTGCTAGCTTAATGGTTAGACTCCATGACTCAGAAGTCATTTCCGATCTATATGATCCTATGACTCTAGGGAATTCCTGAAAAGGGACATGAAAAAGAGGTGCGGGTTGAAAGTACTGTTTAGGCTGGTGAGTCCCTGAATGAAAACTGGGACCTTAGTTGCAGGGTCTGGTTATATACTACTAAATCTCTGTTGTCACTTAAATATGACTATTTTCCTATCGCACCTTTAATTCATGGCCATATCTGCTGTCCCATAGGTTTCAGGAAAAAAAAAAAGCAACATGAAAAAAAGCTAACAAATTCTTTCCGAAGAACAACCATGGAGGGATGGCCACTTCATAAGTACTAAAAAAGAACTTAAGAATCCTTGGTAACTTGGGAAATCTTTATAATGAAACCTTACAACATTTTTTCTACTTTTGAAAATTCCAGAGAGAATATACAGAACTGAACTACCATCCAGCTTTTAATGTGATAATTTTGCTACATTGAAAATACTAAAAGTGTAGGCTCTGGAAGACTTTTTCCCCTTTTATCAGTCTTTTGAATGAATTAGTATCTGAAAGTTACAGCTGTCTTCTGTGTTAGGTCACCGTCTTTCACAAGCTGGTCTTCAGATGTAGTACCAACCACAAAGTCTCTGTCCCTGCTTTGTCTAGTTCCAGTGGTATTTGCATATCTATACTGTGGATGTCTTTTTAAAATAAATCCACAAAGAAATAACTAAATACATTATGCATTCTGTAGAAACATTTTCAATTGTTGATGTAAAGACAGATAACATCTAGAAGGTAATGGAGTCTTCTTCCTATGATTAAAGAATTGGTTTTCATCTCATTATTTCTACTGTCTTCTCTCTCATGGCAGATAATTTGAGCAAAAAGAGTGCAATAACTTCCCTTCTATCATGACAACCATTTATTGTTAAAATTCATTCTGTAATTCTGTGGGAACTAAAGAAAAGAGGAACAGCACCAGTCAATAATATGCAAATGCCTGAACAATCTTCTATAATTTAAGAATTAAAAAAATCCCAAAGATATATATATGTAATATAACTGTATAAATATATGCTTTAGTGCCTATTAAGTTAAAAATATAAGCCTTTGAAGACATAATTAGCTGACAGGCATGAGGCATTTTAGAATACTCTTCCAGAATATCTGTGGGCTAATTCTTACTAAACTAACATTAATATAAATCAGAAATTACACCTGTAGTATCTGGGAAATTATGACAACATGATACCAGTGTAATTGAATCAGAATCTGAAAAATCCATGAAGTACAGCTACCCCAAAAGTATTTGCAAAGGCTATACAAGCCAGAATTAAACTCGTAAAACCAAAATAATTCAGACCTGAGTCCAAATTCTATTCCTAAATCATCTCACTGTGCCTTGCTATTGTTGTGTTTTGTTATGCATACTACTGAAAGGCTCAGGAAAAATTGCAGAAAGCATAAACTAAGAAGAAATCTAGATTGTGATTTTTTTTTACAAATGTAGGGAGCTATTTAACATTTTGATTAAGTTACAATTGATAGAAAAATTTCTCTTTAAAACTTCTCTTTAAAATAAAAATAGTTGAACAGGCAGCACATAGGTGAAGTCAGCTTCATAGGTGCAGAACGCAATTTTATCATTTTAATGCCATCTCTATTAATTCTAATCCCTTGGTAATGTTGTGTAATAGGCAGCAATATTCTGCAGAGGGTAAATCTGTAGCTCTGTCAGTCTCTCTGCATCCTGTATCTTGTCTGGTGAACTCAGTACAAAATAGACATTTGTTCTAGTATATGAGGTTTATTATTGCATTTCATCTCACAGAATTAAGAGAATTAAAAAAATTAGGTTTATCCACTTGCTTTCTTCCTGGCTTTTTATTCAAGCAGTTCCTTTAAGTAAATAAATATATAACTGCATTTAGAGTAAAAATGTTTGTAAATTGCCATATATATATATATAAATTAAATAATGTTTTTAGGACCAAGCTGATATCAAGTGAAAGTTAGTTTGTTATTGTTTTGGTTTGAGCCTGGCCAAAGGCCAGGAACTACCCAGGCTTGCTCCTTGCAGCTGAACAGAGGAGAGAAAAAAAAATTCAAAGCATCCATGAGGTCTATGATTTAAAAGATTTGAGAGAGGCTTTATCTTAAAAGATATGAGTTAATTTATTATACTAAAACTAATGGAAAAGAAAAAAAAAAGAGAAGTAATATGAGCTTTGGAAACCACCTTCTTCCCCTTCCTGACTCCCTCCTCCCAGCTTTGCCTCCTACCCAAATGGTACAGGGAGACAGAAAATTCAGGATGGGGGCAGTTTAGGTCACTTCATCATATTTCAAGGATTGGAGTCTTCCCCTGTTGAACGGTGGGTTCCCCTCTGGAAGGCACTGTTCTTCAGGAACTACTCCCCTTTAGAAAGTCCATCTCACAAGCAGCAGCCTTCTGCTAACTGCTGCAACATCAGTCCATCCCACGGGCAACAGAGGCCCTTGAACTGCTGCGGTGCGGGTCACTCCTCCACAGGCTGCAGTCCTTGCAAGCATCCCCCTGCTCCAGGATCTGCAAGTAGGTCTCTGCACTCCTGTGGTCCTCCATTGACCACAAGGGGGGACATCCGTTTCACCATGGTCTCACCACCAGCTGCAGAGGAATCTCGGCTCCATTTCCTGCACCTCCTCCCACTTTCTTCCAACGTGACCTTGGTGTCTCCATGTAGCTCACATCTCCTCACTCACCCCCCACCTCCCTGGCTGGAATTAAAACTGTGCAACCAGTATTGTTTTGAATTCCTTCTTAAATATGTTATCACAGAAGCGTTACCACTTCTAATTGGCCTGCGGCATGCCCATCTCTGCAGCCAGCCAGACACTGGCCCTGCAGGACATGATGGTGGGGCTTCTAGCAGCTTCTCACAGAAGCCCCCCCTGCAGTCCCCTGCTACCAAAAAAAACAAAAACAGGTCTTGCTAAACCACGACAGTTATCATATGTTTGACCATGTTCTTAATGCTCTTATATATATGTGAAGTTATTTCAGCTTGTAATTAGAGACTTTTACTAGGATAATTATTCTAACAGAATAACAGCTGTTACTGTACTGGAGGCACTAGCTCTAAGAATTTACTTTAAATAAAAGAATTATAAGTAAAATACTTGTAGATTAGATTTGGGAATTAAAAAAAGCTGTTTTTCATCAGAATGGTTTCTTGAGCTGATTTGCAAATACGATTTCATTATTATGTTAAAAAACATTGGATGTGTCTGCAAAGATCAATTTAAGACTTTTTTAAAAGGAAGTCAAGAAAATTTTTGTAATACAGCAGAGGAATATATGAGCACTCATGGAGGCCAACCACCAATTTTAAGTGCAGTTGCTTTCATCTTTTTATGATAACTTGAGAAGCAAATTTCCTTCAGTGCTCGGTGAGGTACTTGAATAAACCAAACTATTTGGGATTTTGTAACCTGGAAAGGTTTTACTGGTACTAGAAGCACATTCTATAATTACCTTTCTTTCTTTCTTTCTTTCTCTTTCTTTCTTTCTTTCTTTCTTTCTTTCTTTCCTTCTTTCTTTCTTTCTTTCTTTCTTTTTCTTTCTTTTTTTCTTTCTTTCTTTCTTTCTTTCTTTCTTTCTTTCTTTCTTTCTTTCTTTCTTCCTTCCTTCCTTCCTTCCTTCCTTCCTTCCTTCCTTCCTTCCTTCCTTCCTTCCTTCCTTCCTTTCTTTCTTTTTTTCTTTAACAGTATAGTACCCACAAAAGTTTTTGTATTGACAGCCCAGAAGATTGAAATTCTCAATTTATCCCCAGAACAAGTATCATACAGTTGAGGTAATAATCCTTCCATATCCCTCAGCCCTGACCAGGAGTGACCAGACAGAGGTTCGGGTTTCATTTCCATTCAGTCCTTGGCCTTTGTGCTGACTTTGCCATTGAGAGGAGCGATTAATGCCAGCTGAGATACGGCTTTTTTGAAGGAGATGCCTGCCTGCCTGCCTGCTATTGATGCCAATAAATAATATTTCCAGACGTCAAAAGAGACAGAGCAATAGCAAGAACTACAGTAAACATAAACGTAACAATAAATTTCTTTTTTTTTTTTTTGTACCTACTACCTGGAAGATCACAAGCTGGCTGGTTGTCTGTGCAAAGACAATAAACTGAGCTAAATGCACATTGCGACTTTACCTGTGACCTTTCTCTATGCTTAATCCAAAATCCTCAGAGAAATTTCATCTATGTTAATTGATATTCAGTAATCACCACTATAACATAAAAACAAGGGAAAGCAAAAAGAGGTTTGTTTCCTTCACATCTTCCTTATTATATACCAATTGAAGTTTTCATAATCAATTTGTGTGAAAATATCTTGGCTATCCTTTTGAATCACCTAAGGAGTTTTGTCTGAGGCAAGTACAGGAGGGCAATTTCTGTCTTTTTCTTAAGAAGGAGAAATAGTAAATATAATTAAGTCATGGACAGTTCTTCCTGAGTACTCAGCTGTGCATACCTTTGACTAGCATTGGATCATTTTTCTCTCTGATGCCTAGCTGCTGGTATGTTAACTGGATCAATCAAGTAAATGAAATTATTGAGCATTCTGTCTAGTTTCTGATATAACATGCCAAATAGATGAAGAGGAGAGCTTACAAAGCACCCTGGGAGGGTTTGTGAGAAGAAGGTAGGATTTACACCAAATCTCTTGTGTAGAGAGCCTGCAGCTGCAAGAGGACTACTTAGGGGTGCTCTTGGTTGTGAAGCAGTCCTATGCAAAGAACAATACACAGAAGGATCAGGAAACACCAGCACTTCTCTGCTAGAGTCAATCAACTTCCTGCCACAGGTAGCGGATGATCCCACAAATAAGAGCATGCTGCTTGACCTCATACTAACCAACAGAGAAGGCCTTTTTGGAAATTTGAGATTGTGGGCACCCTTGACTTAATGACCATGAGATTGTGGAGTCCAATATTGGGCAAAGAGGAAGTAGGGTAGCAAGCAAGTTTACTACCACAGACTTCAGTGAGGCCACACCTGGAGTGTTATGTCCAGTTCTAGGGATTCAGTACAAAAGAGACATGGATTTCCTGGAACAGCTCCAGCAGAGGGCAGAAAAGGTGGTTAAGGGACTGGTTGTCTTCCAAGCACAGGCTGAGAGAGGCTATTCAGCCTCAAGAAGAGACAACTGAAAGGTGGCCTCATCAATGTATACAAGTATCTGAAGGGAGGATGCCAAGAGGGTGGAGCCAGGCTCTTCTCGGTGGTGCCAGGCAATAGGACAAGAGGCAATGGACAGACCCTGATGCACAGGAAGTTCCCCTAACATGAGGAAGAACTTCTTTGCTGTGCAGCTGACCATGCACTTGAACAGATTGCCCAGAAAGGGTGTGGAGTCTCCCTCAATGGGGATATACAAGAACTATCTGGACTCAATCCTCTGAAATGTGCTCTAGGATGAGCTTGAGAAGAGAGCTTGGATCACAGGGTCCACTGTGGTCCCTTCCAACCTGACCCTTCTATGATCCTTGGAAAAATATAGCATTGCAGACTAACAGCCCTTCCAGTCCCTCATGGTGGCTAAAGGGCTGAACGATGCATGCTGTGGCTTGCAGGAGAATTTTCTCTCAAAGGTTCTACCAGGACAAATATATGGGACTGAAAGAGCTCAGACTTTAATATTTACAAGAAAAATGTATCTGTCTTTAGATTTATTTGAGAGGTGGTTATATATGTATTATATGCTATTCATACTATTCTTAGCAATTCATTCAGTGAGATATCTTTAAACGGAAGAAAAAGAGAAGTAAAAGCTCATAAATTAGTCTATATACTTTAAAGGAGAAAAATACATCCCTTTCTTTTTGATTGAAGCAATTCTTCATCAGGTCAGACCAAAGGTACATATAACCCAATAACCTGTTTCTTAGAGTGGATAGAAACACATGCCTGAAAAAGGAATAAATCAGGTGTGCAATTCACCAGGATATCTAACAGCAAATATACAACTTCTGAACTTCCAGAGCTAGATAGAATGATTTTGTGTTTTTTTAGGCTTGACTGTTTTTTTCTTTCATGTATTTGTCCTGTTACTTTTCAACCTATATGAACTATGACACCTACTATTTAGGAAAGGTTCCTTAAGCTCATGTGACAGCAAAGATGATGAAGAATCATTACTTATTTACCTTTCCTATGCCTATAGTTCTATAGACCTGTATCATACCCCTCTCAGCATCTCTTTTCTGTAAAGAAAAACTTCACTTTAGTTGTTTGTTCTATGTAAATTCTTCGTGTTGCTAGTTTCTTTACTTTTCACAATTGTTCTTTATCCCTTTTGAGAGAGA
Source organism: Atrichornis clamosus (assembly GCA_013400975.1). Classification (NCBI taxonomy): domain Eukaryota; kingdom Metazoa; phylum Chordata; class Aves; order Passeriformes; family Menuridae; genus Atrichornis; species Atrichornis clamosus. The sequence continues at coordinate 16,404 of WBMZ01004611.1, read as the reverse complement.
CACAGCAACCTTCATTAAACACTGCTACTGTAACCAGAGCTGCACATAAATGTTGAAGGACTGGCTGCACTGTCAGTTTGTACAAAGAAGTAAGAATGTCTTCAGATTTGTTCTCTCTTCCTTTTCTAATAATTCCTAACACTTTTTGCTTCTTGGATTGCTAGAGAGCATAAACTGTCATTTTTGCAGAAGTATCAGTTATAACACCATCAATGACTACATCATTCTACATTTACCTCCACTGAATTGAAATTGCCTTTTTACCACTCAGTCAATCAGTTACATGACATTATTTATCTGGCAAACAAATAATTTTATTTTGTTGTTGTTGTTGATGGCAAAATTGTAGCACATCTTTTGTAGTTTAGTTAAAAGAAAAAAACAACAAAAAAAGCCCACTGTTGTGAAAGAGTGTGCCATTTATCTAAATATGGAAGGAGAGGGTGTTGGAGTTGACACTTCATTCTCTGGGGATTTTTGAATATTCTGTGTGTGAAGTTTTAGCCTGGCTGTGTTTCTACTATCCCAAAGAACGAGTGAAATCTGTTGTCATGGAAAGGCCATAGAGCTTCATTAAAATAACTTACAGTTTAATTAAAATAACCATATACCACTGTGACTACTTTTGTGAGGTAAATTGTTCTGTTGCTTACATAAAAGGATTGCAAAGCTGGCACATCTGTTAGAAAAATACCCCAGACACTAGAATAAACATATGCTCACTGATATCTTGGTACACCCTCTCACCCTCCCACATACTCAAACATGGAAAAAAACCACTTTGCAATGTTATTCAAGGGAGCAAGTGGACAGACATTTCACGAGGATAGCCAGAGCTAGATTGGAAATAAGAGCTGATCCAGGCAGAAAAGAAAGGAGACTGACGGGAGGCAGCCCTTCAATATAAGGAAACTTGGTACTACCATAACACCCCAAAATACTTCCAACTTCTCTCCTTTCATCTGCACAACTACAGGAGATTTAAGGAAATAATGAAACGTGAAGGAAATCAAACCATTCACTCTCACTTAGCAGCATGCAATTATGGATCTCAGTAACCAAACAGTGAAGCATTCTGCTCCTAACAAAAGCTCAAACCCCCAGCAAAATTAAAGGTACTTTAAATGCAGTTATTAATAGAAACATTAACTGAAGTGACTTACTGCTGAGGCAAGCTAGCTGAACAAGTTTGCAGCTCAGAAAATGACAGCCACTCAGTGCCTACAATTGCCTTAGGAAATGCACTGACAAAGTCCATGGAAATGTTCATTAACTCAGACATATGTTCATTAGGTCAGCTCAGTCTCTCCAGACATTCTTGATTACTCTTTTGCCCATTGCAGACTTAACAAAACCAGGGAGGGGAAGGGATACACCAGATGTAGGGCAAGATTCTCTGGCCCATTAAATCTATGATAAAATATGTCAAAACAGGCAATTCAATTAAGAGTGGAGCCTGTAGATGGTGAAAAATGTTTTTTGTTCACAAAGTAGTGTTGGGTTTGCCAAATGGCTTGTCCTGAGCTCTGGTGTTCACCCTGGGAAAGTAACAGGGCTTTGGACCCCTACCCAATCCATGACACCAAAATGTTCTGCATTTCTTTCAGTGATCTGGAACTGCAGCCAAACTATGAAGTAGAAAAGTTTGTCAAATCATGCAAAATTATTTAGAAGAGCTGATGCTTGAGAGGATGCTAAGGAACTTCAGAGGGACCCAGCAAAGTGACTAAATGTCAGAAAGATATATTGGTTCAATTTAAAACTAGTAATAATCTTCATGAACTAGAGATATATTTTATGAGCCATCGGTTCTCCTTAACTCAGTCTTTTTAGACTATTTTATCAATGTTTTTGATAAGCTTGGTTAGAGCAGAAATAGCTTTTTTTTTTCTTTAGGAGAAAAGAAAGGGATGGCTTCTGGAGGAAATAACAAGGATCAAGCTTTTTTCTCCATAGATAAAGCCTTTTTGTCCACTGAAATACAGACATCCTCTCCTGAAGTGCTGAAATATCTCTATCATAACGAAATAAAATATTATTTTTCTTTCCATCTATTTTTTAATCTAGAAATTTCTCAATATATATCTGTGTGAAACATCACATTGACAATAATAGAAACAAAAGAAAGACTAAAATATTAAATGAGATCCACTTTTTGGTTTTAATAATTTTAGTACACAAAATTTCAATTATCACATTTGAATGTATGCACTGAAAATTTAGTGAACCAAATTTCTAGGAAAAGTGAGAATCTCTATCAAATGTTTTTTGTTTTTGATGAATGAATATTTCCATCCAAAATTAAAAGTTAGTAAAAAATTTTCTGATTATTACAAAAGCAAAATTTGTACTTAAGTCTTTGTCAAATTTAATCATTTTGGTCCTTCTTTTAAACTATGTATTCAAATCACTGAAAATTGCTAACACCAGACGAATTATTTACTTTCTTTCCTCTCCCTAAAACAATTTCATTCCAGTTCAGTCACCCGTGCAGTCACCCAAAAGTTTTTCTTCAGTCTTCTAGATTTTTCTTTAGGAAAGGGGAGGAATACATTATACAACCACACTGAACCGTGAAGATCTTTGGTATTTAAGAAGTACTTAACAGTTTAGAATTTTCTAGGACAGTGGAAACAAGACAAGAAAAAACCTCTAGGTATTTCCAAAAGGAGTATACAATAACTATTTTGAAATTAAAAAAAAAAATTAGAAAAATCAGAACTACATGGTCCACTTAATGCTATATTATCAGATTATCTGAAGGACTGTATAGCAACCAAGATTTTTATTTCATGAAGGATGGCGTTTTCACATTACAGTGAATGCAACAAGTGAGAACTCTGACATGTGACATAAAGTAAGATAGTCTGACAGTTTTGTTCAAATGGTGGCTCCCAGCAGCAAAAAGACAGTTATTGCTTCATTGTTTGATATTCAAATTAATGTTTTGCAATGCTAAGCTATTTTTAATTATGTTACTAAACATACTGTTCATTAATTCATTAAAAGAACTCTACACTCTTAACAAATGGAGCTTAAAACATATCAGCTACACAAAATGTGATTTCCAGTGATAAAAGCATATCTCCTGTAGCATCCTAGAGATATTTGAGGATCCTGAAACGTCAGAGATAGAAATCTGTCACAGGTGATATAAAAACATTGAGTAGTCTGGTACTTGACAGAACAAGGATAGAAATAATCTCTACAGATCAGCTCCATTACTCAGTGAAGGCTGCTTAGTCTCTAGAGGTAATTTCTGACCTAAGTAGTTGATATAATCATCTTGGTTTGATCTTGATTTGATCACTGTCCTCAAAATTTCAAAGGGAAATAGACATGTAGAAAAGTACATATACACTTTTGTATGGATGTATTTGCTTGTAAACCTCACCCTCTGTGTGTAGGCTCACAGCTAACATTGTCATAAAGTGGATATTTACAGAACACCTTAGGTCAGAAGATCCAGGAAGTGGTCTGGAAGTTACTACTGAAGACTCCTAAGTTAGAGTTAATTGCACCTCCAAGGATGTCCTAAGCAGCTTCTGTTAGCTCAGAAAAGACCACAAAATAGAATGACCATACTATTCTTATAATTACTGTTTTTTAAATAGTGAAGGATTCTCCTTGTTTTTGCAACACATGCAACAAATTAAAGTACATTCCTTGTATTCTATAAAGCTTCCATTTTCTTCAGAAATATAGATTCTAGTTTTAACAGCTTCACTAGGAGCTTTTGCAAATATGTGGGCCTTGAATTATGCAGACTTACATGACTGCATTTTTTGCAGCTGTCAAATTGAGTTTGCTTTGTAAAAACTTATTCAAGAATCAGTTGGTGGAAAAGAATTTTACTTAGTTGTTCAGATGACTAGATGTTTTTACTGAAGCAGCTTTGTAAATAATGGTATTAAACAACTCAGAAGTAAACAAAACAAATTAGAGAATTAAACTTTGAGATTTTTAGGGTGGAAAAAACTCAGAATAGTGTAAGCAGAATTTATGTGGATTTTTTTCAGATTAGGGTAACAATTCTATTCATATACATACTTATCCCCTCTCTCTGCAGCCACTATGCAGGAGTAGCTGGAAGGTCAAGGGACCAGTAACAACCTAACATTAGCCATGCAGAGTTCAAACAAGTTGCAGACTGCAAGAGGAGGAGGCAAAGGGTCTTGGATTCAATGCGGTCATACTCACTTTCCAACAGGCCCCAAGTAAAGTTTCTGTGTTTTGTCCCTACAGTGACTTTTCATTGTCCTCCCCTGGGGGGATTAACTCCTGCCAACATCCTCGTTCCCTGACCTCATTCTATCAAATGGGTTACCAAAAGGTAATGTTAGAAATGCACGAAAAAAGTGATTAAATTCATCAGGTCATTTTGCAGAAGCAGCCAGAAAGGAGGCAGCACAAATTGGGTGACAGATCTGTGGGGATGGCGGTGTGGGTTGCTGACCCACCAAGGGTGGGTAACACTGCAACCCTGCAATCCCTGACTGGCTCTCATAGGGTACTGTTTAACCTCTCAGTACTTTATGATCTCCATTGTTAAATTAAGAATAGTACCATTCTGTGGGTATAATGCAAAGCTTAATTAAGAGTTGCAAAATAATTTTGTGGCTCCTTGGAGAAGAGCTGTAATGGTGCAAAACAACATCAGATGCTGAAATTGTAAATCCTTTAATGACTGGGCCTTGCACTCCTGAGATCCTTCATGAGGTGATTAAAAGAAGTTCTGTGAATGAATGTAATGAGAATACTACCGGTAACAAAACTAATAACAGTGTACTAAGATATCACTTTGGGCCACATATTCCTGCTGACAACATTTAAAGAAAAGAAAATTTCAGTGCACTTGCTTTGTTTAAAAGAGAAAGTATTTAAATTCCGAATCCTAAAAAGTATAATCTTAACCTGTACTTAGTTTATAAAGGAAAGTACACACATGGGTAAGTCATCCTTATGAATGACAAAATTAAAAAGTAGTTCTTAATGACTGTGGCCGTTGTTCAAACATTGTTTCAAAACATGGCTTAGGTTGCCAGTTTTTGTTCTGCTGAAGTCAATGAAGGTGATTCTTTTCCCACTTGACTTATATAAACCATGAGTGCCACAACAGAAGTTAATGACATCAGATTCCATGTTTATAGAGTTCTTCTTTTAATAAAAAGAAACTTTTCCTTGAGTTGCTAATTTAGAATGCTTTCTTTGTATTTTACCTGAGAAAAAGCTGAAATTATAAGACTTGTCCTTTGACGACTTTAAAAAAAAATTACCATGTTTACTTGAGCATATCAAAACTCACTATCCCATGCTATTGAAATGAAATGAAAATTGTTTATATGTTTCTATTTTACAGCAAAAATTGACATATTGAATTGTGTTAAAATAGCCTAACCTCCATATTAATTAGGCCAGTTCTAAATTGTTTAGTAAAACTAAGAAATTTCACATATCTCTAATCTGAAATTATTATAGACACAGAGAAAGGCTTTTCTGTAAGGAGAAGGAGTTGTCTGAAGTATTTTTTACAAAGATTCCAGTGATGCAACAAGAAGTAGAAAAGAGAGGTGAAAATATATAAGCCAAACCAACCAAACAAAACACATAATAAAGTTCAATTTGTCTGTGTTTTACTTTGCAAAATGTTCAACAGTTATTCCATTTAATCCCCAACAGGCAAACAACCCAGTAATGGAGAACAGTATTTTGTGTGACAAGAATTACAAGAAAACATAACACAAACTTCAAAGAAAATCTGAAAATTTTAAATAGATCATTTTGTTCCTTGCCCAAAATTAGCAATCATGATTTGCATTACAACTGTGCTTCAGCTGTATTTAGTACATTTGGAAAAATTATTAAGAAAACATGTAAAGCTAATAGATAGATTAAAAAGAGAAGTGAATATATTACAAGTCAACCATTCCTTAATAACTAATACATTTTTAATTACAATTTTCTGAAATGTGGGAAATTCTCTCCCCTATGCATACACTTTTTTCTGGTAATATGTAAATGAATTTAAAAAAATAAAGAGATTCATAGCAATATAATTTATCTTTCTTAGTTTAAAAATACCACATTATGAGCCTATATTAATTTACTGCTTTAACCACTGTTTTGCTTTGGATCACACACACCTGCACAACTAATTAAAAGTAACAGTTATCCAAATGAACTAAACAAAATATATCATTTTACCAGTATGTTTAACTACATGTACAAGCATGAGATATGGAATTTTTTTGGCTTAAATCTAAAATTTTATTGCATGCGAAACACTTTTTTTTTTTTTAATTTTAAGAATAAGGCAACTAGAACAGAAGTACCTTCTGATAAAAAATTGTTTTACCCAATACCTAGTTTAAGCCAGTAAAACAACTCTACCGTTGTATTCCAGTTTTGGTAACTCTAAAGAACATTTCAGGGACATATACTGATTGCATTTTGGATAACCAAAGAAACTATCAGTATAGTTAACAGGAATAATAGAATATTTAAAAGTTCTGTTTTAATTTATCTCCTTCCTTAATTTGTTGTAAAATTATTATTACACTTTTCTGAGGTTATTATCTGTACAGTATTAATACGTACATTCTTTTCTCTACAGTTTAAGATGAACAAAAATACAAAAATTTGAACTATTATATTTTAATTTCAAGTAAATTTTTCAACAAAATTTGCAAGAAAATAGCTTTTCCATGCTTTTTAAGGATTGAACAAAAATTGTACAAAAAGGTTTATGACAAAAAATTACCTAAAAATAGAGAAAAGCAAAGAAGAAGTCTGAGAGGGTTATATGAAATAAAGAAACTAAAAAAACCCCAAACAAATCCCAAACCGCTCAAAAGACAAAATTCCCTTCTTTTCACATTCTATGCTCTAACTCAGTGCTCTTAAAACTATTCTGTAGCACTTTGTGCCATTGAAAATTTTGTGTCCCAGACCATAGGATGTTGCCAGTGGAGCAATGGACCCAGGGTTTAAAAAACCATCATTTATTAGCTTTGTAGTTGGTCTAATATTTTGTTAGTGCTCATAACTGCATTCTCTGTTTCTCTGTTCCACTAGTTTGGATAGGAGGGCTTTTTTATTGTTGTCTCATTTTATCTCATATTACTTAGGACTTGCTTGATGGCACTGAAGAATTCTGCAGAGTGAGGTACAATGTCAGAAATGAAAAAAGAATTTACCATTTACCCTGTAAACCTGTCTCTGACCGTGGCAATACTGGAGGGTGTTCAAGAAGAGCACACAATGTTGGCCCCTTTCTGCTCTCCACTGACACTCAACTCCACAGCATCTTTGATTGTTCGACTAGGGACATTGCAAGGACTATCCCCTTCTACTTCTTTTACCATCTCTTTATGGAGTTATTGTTCACAATTTGTCTCATCTCCTCTATCCTGCTGATAATAGCTGCTGCTGTGGCCTCTCTGCCAGGAATTTCCAGAAGTTCCCTGCCCCCAGTATGGAAAATAGTAGTATTTTATTTGTTTTGAACTGAATCTCCACTAGTATTGTCTTACACTAATTACAGTATTGCAAGTGTTGATGAAAATCAGTTCAGTATAAACATTAAGCCACACATTCCTGATTTTGTAAATCTTGATTAGATGCCCCTTCTGTTTTCTTTCCAGACAGAAGATACCCTAATGCTATTTTTATTCTCTCCTGGTAAGTGACTTTTTCCACATTCTTACTTATTATATTTGCCCTTCTCTACATTTTCTTTGTCTGTCCTGTATCTTTCCTGAGATGCCAGGAACAAAAGTACACACAGTGCTTGTAGCTTGTAGGGATTTCATTCAATGTCAAAAGGACATCTTCTGTCTTGTTTTCAACAGTGCCATACAGATAATTAGCACAAACATATGAAAAGTATATATGACTTTCAAACTGGTGCTTTCAGACCCAGGATCTCAGGCCAAACATGAGAGTGATATTGTTGGAGTCCTCGGTCCCCAGAACTGAAAGCGGCCCATTGCAATTCCCTCAGCAGAGCTGCAGCACAGTGTTTAAAATGCCAGGGCAGACTGAGCTGAAACCACAGCATGCTTAGACATATTCTCAGAGCTAGATATCTGAGAAGCAATACCCACAAAGACACAGTGTGAAGCAGAGATTTGTGAGTGCCGAGGGCCACGTACATCCTGTGTGAACAGTGAATCCACGCTGGTAGCTATGTTTAGGTATGGCTACCCGTACTGCAATGCCCAAAAGGCTGCTTAGCAAATTTTTTTTGGCAAGACTTATTAGCTGCAAGGCTACATTTGAAAAAAGGTTTAAATTTTTTTCCTAAGGGAACCTTAAGAGGCTCATAGGTGGCAAAATCCCCAAATCATAGGTTATACATGAATTTCAGTACCCTGCTTACTTTGTCGTTCACCCAAATGCTCATGACAACACAACCACAAAGATGCAAAACTTGGCAGTTTCAAACAGTACAGGAAATCAATTAAAATCATTTTTTTCTCCTCTCAAAAAGAGCATTTTGCCTGTTTTCAGGATTAAACTAATTAAACTAAATCTAGTTTGACATATTGATGTTCACTGTAAGTCTTCAACACTTTCAGATGGTGATTGGTATAAGACGTATTTTTCAGATATAAAGTTTCAGAAATGCCATTCTTTTTCCTGTCTCTGGGAAAAATTAAATCAAAATATCATGACTCTTATGAAGCATAGACAGTAAAAGATGCCCTTTGAGTCTCCTGTAATGTTATTACTTTTGAGTTAACTCAACATTTTGAGAAATCTCTCTTTTAAAAAGCCCAAAAAAACAACAAGTAGTTCCCAAAATAATCAGGACCTCTTAAAACTATATAATTTTAAAATGTTTAAGTATCTGAACTTCATTTTGTCAGTACATTATTTGTTTTGAGAAGAGGGAATGTCAAGATTGAGGATATAAAAATTAGATCCTAATATTAGCTTATTTTGAAGTTATCTTTTAAAGAAAAAACATCCACATAGATGTCTCCTTGTTGAAAATACAAAACTGTTTATTGTCTGCTATTATCCAGATAAAGTCAGTTGGAATACCCTCTACTGTTAGAGGAAACAAAAAGAGCCTCGTGTTTGTATAGCAACAAGTTTTTTGGAAAAGCTAGTAATTATACAGATGATAGGGAAATTGTTGAGTTGCTACACAGTTACATAGGGTGGTTCATAGGAGATTTGCACTGGCAGATGGTAAATCTTATAAAAAATACATGTGTGTCTTTTCCTTTCAAATTGTCTTTATTCCCCAAGGAGAAAAGAGGTGGCTTTTCCTTGTAGATTTTCCTTTAGAAATATGGAGCATAATCTTTGCTCAGAATCTGCCATGAAGCATTCCTTTGACCAGATCCTTAAACTGATTTCACATAAGATTAAAGAACATATTCTGTATTAGAAACCAAGACAATGCTATATAGAGACTACATTTTCCAAAGAAATCTTTTGGCTTAAGATTTTCATTTATGCTACAGACAATGTAGCAGTCAAATTCTTAAACCTGTATTTAAAAGGTGGACAAAATGTGCTCATTTGCAGAACTCAAGGAAAATTAAGCAAGACTTGTTTGTGGTTTTTTATCAGAAACCTTCCAAAACACTTTAATTTCCTTAGTAATAAAGAACATCTATACAGAGTGGAAGGCATAGTTAACCTGGAATAGACTCTGTCTTAATTGCAAAACTCTACATTTAGACCTTTACCTTAGGGAGTAGTAAGTGAACGAAATCCCACACTAACTATTTTGTATAAATCCATGTAGACTGAAGCTTACAGAATGTTTCATTGTCTTCTTGAAAGCTTTTCCTTTATTACATTCTATCTGCTCTTACACTCTTCCTCTTTTTGGGGAGTGTGTGTGTGTGTGTGTGTGTGTGTGTGTGTGTGAGGGGAAGGAGTACTAGGCTGATGTGCTACCATGGCAACTACTACCAGTTACTGGACCGAAAATCAGTGAGGAAGTCCAAACCTGACTTTTTGGCTCTGTTACTTGAGCCTGGTTATTTTCAAAGCTCTCTCAGGTTGTTCTCAGACATTTCTAATCATTTTCTTCATTGTACTCTCCAGAGGTTCAACAGATGACCTAAAGGAAGGCCTCCTGCCATAGTGTCAGAAGATTTCCCTTCACCGTCCAGTCGCATCAGTTTTACTGGTTCATCACTACAGTACAAATTAGCCACTGAATTACAACTGTTAAAGACCTTAAGTGTTAGAACATTAATTATTCTATTTCTAGTTTTGCCTGGAATTCCCTGTGTTTGCTGAGAATGCCACAAAGGGTTATGTGTCATTAGCACATTTCTGTTGAGGATGGAGGAGACATTCATGAACAGCAATTTTTAATATTTTTTTTTTAATGACAAAATATTTTGAAGTTGATTAATCTGAAATGATAGAATAGAATACAATAGGATAGGACAGAATAGAATAGAGGTTTAATTTTCATAGGAGTTCATTCTAGTTGATATATTGGTTCAGATCCTTGGTTTCTTAAGTGAAAAGAGCACAAAGAGCTGACTAGAGATTTGTCTGTAAGGGTTACTTGTAGCCTGCAGCCAGGTCTTCAAAATTTTCCTTGCCAGAGTGGACATCACTGGAGCGTGCTCCATGCCAGTTTCTGACATGGACCACAAGAAACTGTTCTGCTTGACTTCAAATTATAATGAGAGTTAATACTCTCCCGAGATCTGCCCTGGTCTTGGGAATAGAATGACAGAATTTCTCTATGTTGCCTCAAAAGCTGTCACTGCTACAAGAATTACCAATTGTTTGTTGTTTTCACTGGTTAATTTTTTCAGCACTTCCAGTTTGGAAACACTGTAAAGAGAAAGCTACTTGCTCCTGAGGAGACTGGTAGAAAACACTTTCTTCTGTTTCAATAGGAAAGACAGACTTTACTGGACACAGATGTTAAGCAATAAATTCCTGTGAAATCAGCCCTCTGAAATCAGAGGGGTTGAGCAGCTAAATCACATGCTCTATCTCAAATAAACATGAATCAGAATAGAGGATGAAGGTTAAAGTTAGGGTTTGAAGCAGCATTTGCGAGGCTGCATGCTTGAATTTTGGATTGAATGATTTTTCATTTCATGGATACTTTAAAAGATGTACTTGGTTCAATAGAGAACAATCCTCTTGATATCAGCATTAATACTAAATTATTCCATTATGGTCAGTACATTTATAATGAATGCATGAATCATTAATGCCAATATTTCTTCTATAGTTTCTTACAGCTATAGTTGGGTATTTCCAAGTTAATGCAATACTAGTACATCTGGTAATCCAAAAAGATAAATTCATACAGGAATTGCTGCCAAAATGATTTTTGTTTTTATTTTTCATATATATTTGTATGTTATTATATAGTTATAATTTCTTAGCTTCAGCACTTCAGTACTTTTCCTATTAGATAAACAAATTCCTGGGGGTCAGGCCTAATCTAGCTTCTTATGGGAACCAAGGACAAGACACCTTCCTGAGACACTTTCCCATGAACAGCTAGTGCCTTCCTGAGACACTTTCTCATAACAACTATCAAGTAGGGGGTCTTCAGAGAGCGTCGAGGGGAGAATNGCGTCGAGCCAAGGGGAGAATTACTTCATCACCTGTGTTTCTAATTGGGAATTCTTGTCAATTACTTCATCACCTGTGCTTCTAACTGGAGATTCTTGTCAATTATGTTAATTTGTTAAACTTATAAAACCGTACTCGCCCTTTGTCACATGTGCATTTTCACATGTGCATTTTCACATGTGCATCTTCGGCGCATTTTTGGTGTGTATTTTGGTGTGTTGTGTGCATGGAGGGTCCTTCATTAAATGGTAACAGGATTTTATCACCTAACCTTGTCTGGCTCTGAATTTAGGGGCTGAAAAGGCAACAGAAACATTGCAGAAAAAGGCTCCTAGTATGATTGTAGTGATAAAGGATAAATCTTATTGGCATAGAGTAAAAGTGCTTGACTGGATTCACACAGGTGAAAGCTCCCTATAAACACCTCAGTGGAGCAAACATCTGAGAAAAAGAGTTATAAACAGTAAAAGATTATGCTGAAGCAAAAATACTTTACTGTAAGCTGGTAATGAATACATTTATTGGATGCTTTCTAGATATCCGGTCAATGAAATTTTTGTAATAATTTTTTTTTTAATTATAGTGAGGGCAAAAAAGTAGCCCACCTTCGAGATGGTTTGGATGACTTTTATTGAGAGAATTATATGAAGTAGTTACTTGCAATAGCTGAGGAAAACTCTCTGGTACAGGCTTTCCCTTCAAGGCCACTTCTTGTGAAGACTTTTCTACAGTGAAAGGAGTGTCTTGTCTTAGCTTTTTCTCTCTGGAAAAAATTTTTAAAAATTAAAAAGCTGTCTTACCTTGCACATAGGAATCCAGTGGCATATGTAGTTGTGCATCTCACCAAAATGAGTGCTGTTTGCAAAGGAAACCTGGACTCACACTTCTAGATGGGCTGGAGTAGCCCAGCACTGGATGTTTGGGGTAAGGAGGTTTCTGGACTAGGGAGGAAAATTGGGTTGAAGTAAGGAAGCACCTGTCCTGGTAGCATAGCAGTGCTACATCTGGGTCTTCCTGCAGCTCTCCTCTATTCTTTCATTATAAACTTGCTTCTTACTCCAAGAAGTCTAAATGAGCAATTAGGTAATATAATATACTTGTATTATCCATATCTGCCTCATATTTTTCTTATCTTTTCTCCTACCTGAGAGTCAATTATTTCTTTTCAAATTGCAGCTAAACTTCTTTCTCTTGTAAAATTCAGGAGACAAAGGAGTTGTTTAACCTGGCCATCAGCAGGCTTTTTCATGGCTCTAACATTAATTTCTCCTTTGTTATCTCACCAGCCTAATCTGCATCAGAACATTTTTCAATTGCGTTTGCTGTTTGGTCATGTCACTCTCATTTTCATATGAGTGAACTGCTTTATTAAGTCTTTATATTTTTCTTTGCCAAGAGATTTAATTGCTGTGTATGTGTCAATAGTATTTTGCAGACGTTTACAGTGATTATATCTAATTTAATTGGTTCATTTAAGGGCTGCCAGGGCAATGAATGATGGTTAGCAACATGAAAACTTTGAAAAGTTGAAGTATTTATTGGTTGTTATTATTAAAGATATCCCAAGAAGTGAACTTAGGTGCCTAGAAGCAAAATGAAGGAAAAGACATTCTTGAGTTGTATTGTATGCAGAGCAGGATGTACAACATTTCACACACAATGTGGATTGCCTCTGATGGAGACTAATGAAAACATAGGAAAACATGTTGCATTTTTCAGGCCTTTCAATTTAGATAGTTCTTGAAAGAACAGAAGCAACAAATGTCTGTGCTTTTGTATCCTGCAGCACACAGTAGTGTTCTTGTAAAGAATTAAACAAGTGGAAGCTTTTTACACATTCTCTACTGGACAAAATTCTTTACTTGAGGAGGAATTGAAGCTTTTTAAAGGGCATAGACATGAGTACTACAGTGGGAATATGGGTAATGGAAAAAGAGAATGGGGAATAAAGCAGGTGTAAAGAAATAACAGAAACTAAACCAGGGAAATGGAACACTGTACGGATTAGCTAAGTGAACACCTGCCTTCTGGCTGCTGGAAAGGAATATTTCTCTATCCACGTTGAGACTGATAATTGATTATTAAAGGTGGCATAATAATTTTCAGTTATATTTTACTTTACCCACACTGTAGGCAATCCTCATGCAGAGAAATAATTTATTCTCGAAGCCCAAGATGTTACAAATAATTACTTTAATAGTAATTGAATTATGCCTTATTATCAGTGTCATACAAGGATTATATTTGAAAATGCACTAGTGATAATATGCAAGCTTGTAATTCTACTTAAAGTGATACATGCTTCAATTATACGTCAACAGACATTAGTACTAAAGCTAATGAAAACTGTACATGCCACTGTGCATGCTCTTTTTAAAGTAACCTCGAGTCTTGCAATCCATTGAGTACGGCATTAGCATCCATAACATTGCCATTGTGAACAAAGATGACATTTATGTATGCAAAAGGCAGCTTCCACATGCATGTTACAGCACAGATGCTCTAAACTCCTATGTATAACAGCATTACAGAAATCTGACACAAGATGTTGTTAATAATTGTTTTATCCAAATGGTTATGTTGTTTCACATGCATCTAGATATACTATTGAAATGAAAAGAATATCTTTGCAAACCTGAAGTCTAGAAAATAGGTCAAAAATGATAATGACACATCTACAATCTGGAGCTCATGAGCATAATTCATATTCTAGTATGTACAACAAAAAAGGTTGTGGGAGACATCTTTTGTGAAATGGATTAAAGATCACAGAGTTAAGTAATCTGATGTATAATTCTACTGCAGTCAGAATTTTATGGCAGAAGTAATAAGGATAATGTGCATTAAAAATGTTCCCAATCTTATAATTATTACTAAAAGTATGCTGAAAGAGAAAATAGAACAAAGTAGAGAACATGACTGGCGTAGCCTGTCCAAATTGCTTCATGACTAGTTCAAAATGCATAATTCATACATCAAATAGCCATTTTAAGGTTCAAAAATGACAAGAAATGTCACATGACTGACTCAATAAATGCAAATGTAAATATTATGAACAACATTTTTTATTCCTTTTGTTTTAAACACACCTAAAATGCCAGATATTTTTCTGAAAGTTTTCTGGATCTAATCTAGCTCTGTAGTCCATATTTCTCATACAAGTATTCTGGGATAAATTAGCAAACCTATTCTGTGTGCAGCCTTTACCGTGATGTCAGAAGTACATTTGTGTGTAATAACACAGTTTTAAAATCCTGTCTGCAGGTACGTGAATAGGTATTATTTTTACACTTCACAGTGAGGTTTTTTGTATTTTCTAGGTGAATGTATCATGGAATGATCAGGCTTTAATAAATATATTGGTTTGAAATAAAAGGTAATTTTACAGATACCACATGATTGTAATGGGTGCACTTCTTCTCCCATTAAAATCAATGGGACTTTTAACTTTAACTATGATGTGAAAAGCAATGTGCTTCATGTGTTTTATCCAATATTTCCTAATATTTCATAGACAAATTCAATGCAGGAAAAACATACAGAAAGGCAGAGCACCCTTTCTTGGAGATTTCAGTGAAATAACATTGGCATAATCTTTGTTTTTCTTTTGGGACAAAAAGAAAAGAAAATGCAGCTTTCTCTTTACATAAGTGATTACTGGAACCCAATGAACATGACCTTATTACACTCTTCACATAATTAATAAGAATACTGATAACTTTTTTATTTTTATCCTGGTTTCATTTTCTCTTTCTTATTGTAGTTTTTAAAGGTAAATTATTGCAAAGATTGAATGTCAAGGGAATTACAAGCTTGGCCTAATATCTAGCATAGCTACAATGCAGCTGGGTGGCTGTGAATCAGTAGTACCTACACAAAGAGCCAGAAGAGCAAAGTAACAAGAGAGAAAAATTTAAATGGCCACAATCTGTTTCAAAGCCCCCATCTATTATGACTAAAGGGAAGTGAAGATAAGTGCTAGCTTTGTCCTGAGAAAAGGAAGAGTTTAATGATTGCCTATTCAACATTCACACTTTTAGAATAGCAATTTATGTTGAGACCAACACCAAAACTGATCATTACACTATGTGGGATAGTGCTCGAGAGTTACTCGCATCCTTCTTAGTTCTGAAAGGTTGTGGTGATTATAGAGGTCAGCATTAGAGTCATA
Source organism: Atrichornis clamosus (assembly GCA_013400975.1). Lineage (NCBI taxonomy): Eukaryota > Metazoa > Chordata > Aves > Passeriformes > Menuridae > Atrichornis > Atrichornis clamosus. The sequence goes on along the minus strand of WBMZ01004611.1, from coordinate 656 downwards.
ATATATGCACTCCTTTTTCTGCATTACCTTTCTGAAGAAAATATCTGAAGTATGGTTAAAATAGACTTTATATTTGTGTTAACTCTTGTGTTTCAAGCTCACAGAGGAACAAATTTTTTACTCCCTTGCCAAAATGAAATGTTGAGAAGCATTAGTTTCACTTAAATTCTGCACACAATTTTGGGGATTCTTTCTTTTTGAAAATTTTCTCATCTTCATGCAGCATTGTACTGGATGTCAAGCTATATTTTAAACATCTGCAGAAGAACAAAAGAAAATTAATTACTGAAATATGGAGGTATATTTTATTATATACCTGGTTCTCAGCCTGGGACCCAGATTCAATTCCTTCCTCTGCCTGTCGCAACTTACGCTCATGTTTTCCTGTTTACAGAAAAGTACCCTCACTATGAGGATGCTCAGTCTTTTTGGGTAGGATCTGTCAAACTCTCTTGTTGAAACTAATCCACCTCACACAGGAGATTCCTGCTTTCTTATTGACTCACGGAGGCTGCACCAGCTGCATTAAGCAAGTAAAGGCAGCACTACAGTGAAATAAATGAGCCTCATTTCCTCCTCCCTTCATTTATTGTGTGCTTGCATCAGTGTCTTTGTGTTTGAACTAGAGAAAATATAAGACCAGCTTCCTGGATGTC